>JAUMGZ010199380.1:0-12639 GCA_032359645.1 Pododesmus macrochisma | reverse complement strand
CTGGTCTCTACCCTTCAACCTGTCTGACTTGGGTGACCCTACCAGAAACACAAGTTCCCGCCAGCATAGCTCTCCGGTCATTGAGACGCACAAACCTCCCTACTGCGACAAGGTGTCTAGAACAGGGAGGCGTTCATCTATCAAATATACGAACATCTTTAATGAAGTACACACATTACGTGTACATAAATTATGCCATAATACATTAAGCTTTAAGCTGTAAATGAATAACAGGAAATTAGGTTAATACACAGAAGTATTAGATAAGTTTCCTCAGAAAGAAAGTTCCGGTGATATCAATAGGCTCTTTTAAGTCTAAAACATATTTGCTGTTTTTGTTTTGGGTATATTTTAAGTTTACAACATCCGCCTCAAACAATTCAGCCACAGACTAAAGAGAAGAAATTACAATAACACCACAATCATACTTAAGATCAAGTTATCCATGTGGACTATCATTAAATCAGGCGATGTGGTCAATGAGGCCTCTACCTTCCCGTCTCCAAAAGACGTACATCTTTGTACATATAACAATTCAATGAATTAGACAAAAACATATTTCAGTAAAAGATATTTGTGTGGGCATGTTTTAGTAGAATTTGGAAAAAACACATTTTTAACATGATTTGAGTGTACTGCATCTGGAAACAGGTGTTACCAAGCTGAAATATTTGGTCAAAGGGTTTTAAATGACGAAAAACAAAATGGCCGCCAAAATTTGCATAAATATTAATAATAAATGACTACATATGTAAGATTGGATAGTTATATCAATATATTATCTTTAAACAATGTTAACAACTATGTTTTGACACTATTAAAATCAATCTGTTACTATTTAATATATAATATGGTTTAACTTTAACTTATAGAGGTTATTTATGTGAAAAACAAAATGGCCGCCCTGATTTTTCATATATTTGAATAATTTACATATAGAATGAATAATGTCTTAATGGACAAAATATCTTGTTCCATCATGGTTGCAGCTATGCTTTGGTGATTGTAAATAAACTAGACTTTATATTGTTTTTATTAAACTGCTCAATTGTTTAGAAAAAATATGTTATTTTGTGAAAAGCATGATGGCTGCCACAATTTTGAATATATGTCTGAAGGAATAATGACTACATTATTGTTGAAAAACAAGATGGCTACCGCAATTTTACGTATATACATTTCTTCACGTCTGAAAGAATACCGACTACATTCTTTTTGAAGCGTGTGAATTACTCTGAAATACTTAAAAACCTGAACGTCAAGATTTCAAGAATAAGATGACCACTAGCATATCTGTAGTATAAGCATTATGTACGACTTGGTTCCACAAACACTACACTATATACATCAACATTTCACACTCTCAATAATACTAGGCAGTAGGCATAATGAAAAGGACAAGTCTTTTGGCTATATGAAACAATATATCGATCCTAATTCATGTAGGATGTTACAAATCTGAATGTTTATGTTGAACAATTCACAATTGTAAAATGCATTTGAAGGCAGCCAGATAACCACACAAATAAAGAAACTCTTAATAGTCTAAACCGAATGTTATACAAAGGTGTGAACAGAACCTTATTTTATCATTAATTTCACTTTGGTGTCCAATAAATTAAACCATATTGTATGATCCGGACAATCTACATAGTGTTATTACAGCCAACGAGGTTGACTTCTTGCCTACATTTGAAAGTGGGGCCGCGGTGGCCTAGTGGTTAAAGTCACCGACTTGTAATCATAAGACCCTTTCACCTCTTAGTTCGATCCCCGTCCGGGGCATGCTAGTGTGAGAAAGTTGCCAGTGACTTGCCGTAAGTCGGTGGTTTACTCCGGTTTCCTCCACCAGTAAAACTGGCCATCTGTAAATGACCTTAGCTGTTGGACGGACAATAAGCCCTTAATACAAACAAACAAACAAAACTGGGTTCTCCATGCCCTAAAATTACTACAGACCAAAACATTAAGCTCTAGGCCTTCTAGTTTATTAGAAGATTTTTTGAAATTTTGTCAAATTTTCCCTCTATCGGAACCCCAAAGTGGCGCCCCTTAATTTGAACAAATCTGAATTCCCTTCCCCTAGGGATGACTTCTACCAAGTTTGGATGAAATTATTCCATTAGTTTTGGACAAGAAGTCAAAAATATGAATAGTTAACATATTTGCAATAGTGTTGAACTTTTACCCAAAAACGCTTAACCAATTTTTGACCCCAGAGGCACGCGTGAACAAATTTGGTTCTCTATGCCCTAAAATTACTCCATACCAAAATATTAAGCTCTAGGCCTTCTGGTTTATTAGAAGATTTTTTAAAGTTTTGTCAAATTTCCCCCTTTTGGCCCCCTAGTTGCACCCCCCTGGGGGCCCAGCCCCTTCATTTGAACAAATCTAAATTCCCTTCTCCTAGGGATACTTCCTACCAAGTTTGGATAAAAATAGCCCAGTGGTTCAGGAGAAGAAGTCGAAAATGTTAAAAGTTAACGACGACAGACGGGATTTGTATGAGAAAAGTCCACCTTGGACCTTTGGTCCAGATGGACTAAAAACATGGGAGATATGCTCCGGAAACTGTTCGGACACAAATATTCAATAATGTAGGTCAAAGGTCAAAGTAGAGGTCGCACCGACCTAATGGTTTTTGACACACCGCCTTCCAGACAAGTACCCTTAGACTAAGTTTCATTACAATATGTGAAAAAACATCTATATACCACCCACTTCATTGAAGCGGGGGTATAAATATTATACAAATCCTTGTTAAATAACTCAAAAACTACGTACATAATATTTGATCTCAGGATTTTATTCATATCACCTTCAGGAAAATACATTTTTAAGGTTCACAATTCAATGCACATGATTAAAGTTTAATTGTCATATATTCTAGATTGTATTTCAAAATAGAATCCCTTCTATCACTGTTCAAACATGATGTTTCAAGTGTTGCTGTTTTTAATAAAACAAAGGTCATCAGTCTGGAAAAACAACAAACCCCTCCCCACGACCCCCCATCCCAGATCTAATATATGGACTTGACAGTACTGGTTATATGTGACATATTATACAGGCTTTCTACTTTACTACAGTAATCTATACACCGTAAGCAGCACACTTTATTAATTTTTTAAACATAATGTGAAAAATATTCTTCAGAGAGCTATACAAATTCTAAATATTAATATAATGTGAAAACTCATCTTGGAAGAGTTGATGTTGCTATATTGGAGATCTATATAAATTCTGTATATTAATTGTTTGAATAACTGTAAATGTACACTCATCAGTTTTATACTGGTAGCATTTTTCTATTAGTCATTTTCATTTGCTACCATATACTCTCACTTTAATTTATAAAGAAGAAAATTGTTGTAACCAACTCTCAAGAAGATAGTGACATTAACAATTCAATAAGTCGCCTAAACAATAAAATGTCTAGTCTAATGCTACGCATGACAAAATGAGTTTTAACATACTTCACTCATATTTAAATATATTGACAATCACACCACAACAGTTCTATAACAAGAGGCCCATGGGGCCTTAACGTCCATCTGGTTGAAATCTGCCTTGTAGTTTCTGAGGAGAAGTCATTTAAAGACATACTGTCAAATTTACCCCTTTTTGCCCTGCCCACCTGCCCCCTGGGGGGGCGGGGATCAGGTACTTCATTTGTACAATCCTAAATCCCCTGCCCAATAGTCTCAAAGAAGACTGCGTTAAAAGACATACTGTCAATTTACGCCTTTTGGCCTTGCCCACCTGTCCCCTGGGGGTCAGAAACTTCATTTGCATAATCTTGAATACTCTTCCCCTATTGATGCTTCCAAATTTGGTTGAAATCCGCCACATAGTCGCAGAGGAGATGTTGTTTAAAGGCAAAATTCAAATTTCCCCTTTTGGTCCGCCCACCTGTCCCCTCGGGGGTCAGAGACTTTATTTGTACAATCTTCAATCCCCTTCCCCTAAGGATGCTTCCTGCCTGATTTGGTTGAAATTTGCCCAATAATCTCAGAGATGGCGTTTGAAGGCATACTGTCAAATTTACCCCTTTTGGTCCACACCCACCTATCTCCTGGAGATAAGGGACTTCATTTGTACAATCTTGAATCCTCTACCCCTAAGGATGTTTCCAGATAAATTTGGTTGATATCTGTCTAATAGTCTCAGAGGAGATGTCGTTTGAAGGCATACTGTCAAATTTACCCCTTTTTGCCCCGCTCACCTGTCGCCTGGGGGTCAGGTCCTTCATTTGTACAATCTTGAATCCCCTACCCCTAAGGATGCTTCCTGCCAAATTTGGTTGAAATCTGCCCAGTAGTTTCAGAGGAGATGTCGTTTAAAGCAAAAGTTAACGACGGACGGACAGGATTTGTATGAGAAAAGTCCACCTTGGACCTTTGGTCCAGATGGACTAAAAATGACTAATAGTGTCAATGACTTGATATAGACATCAAGGCTTATAGTGTCAATGACTTGAAAAGACAACATGGCTAATAGTGTCAATGACTTTATAAAGACAACATGGCTTATAGTGTCAATGATTTGATAAGACAACATGGCTAACATTGTCCATGACTTGATAAAGACAACATGGCTAATACAGTGTACATGACTTGATAAAGACAGCATGGCTAATACAACGTCAATGACTTGATAAAGACAACATGGCTAATACAACATCAATGACTTGATAAAGACAACATGGCTAATACAGTGTCAATGACTTGATAAAGACAACATGGCTAAGGCAGTGTCCATGACTTGATAAAGACAACATGGCTAATACAGTGTCAATGACTTGATAAAGACAACATGGTCAACATAGTGTCCATGACTTGATAAAGACAACATGGTCAATGCAGTGTCCATGACTTGATAAAGATAACATGGCTAAGGCAGTGTCCATGACTTGATAAAGATAACATGGCTAAGGCAGTGTCCATGACTTGATAAAGACAACATGCCCAAGACAGTGTCCATGACTTGATTAAGACAACATGGTCAATAAAGTGTCGATGACTCTATATAGACAACATGGCTAATACACGTTTTGTTTCAATTGGGGTTTAGCATCCCTTCAACTCATTTTAGGTCAAATCAAGACGGTGTCTGCTTGCAACAGTGCACACTTATGGAGACTTTATAGTGCTGTCTCTCCGAAATATCATGCCGCAGACACATTGACATGATATTTTACTTGGTTACATTATACCGACACGAGCCGAACAGTACTTCTACATGGCAAATACAGTGTCCATGACTTGATAAAGACAACATGGCTAATACAGTGTCAATGACTTGATAAATAAAACATGGCTAATAGTTTCCTTGACTTGATAAGAACATGGCTTAAACAGTATCTATAACTTGATAAAGACAACATGGATAATAGTGTCCATGACTTAATAAAGGCCAATACAGTGTCAATGAGTTGATAAAGACAACATGGCCAATACAGTGTGCACGCCTTGATAAAGACATTAGGGCTAATACACTGGCCATGACTTGATAAAGACAACATAGCTAATACAGTGTCAATGACTTGATAAAGACATCATGGTCAATACAGTGTCAATGAAATGATAAAGACAACATGGTCAATACAGTGTCCATGACTAGATAAAGACAACATGGTCAATACAGTGTGCATGACTTGATATAGACAACATGGTTAATGCACGTTTTGTTTCAACTGGGGTTTATCATCCCTTCAACTCATTTTAGGTGACATCAAGACGGTGTCTGCTTGCGACAGTGCGCACTTATGGTGACTTTATAGTGCGGTCTCTCCGAAATATCACGCCGCAGACACATTGACATTATACTTCACTTGGTTACATTATACTGACACGAGCCAAACAGTACTTTCACATGGCTATTACAGTGTCCATGACCTAATAAATACAACATGGCTAATACAGTGTCCATGAATTGATAAAGACAGCATGGCTAATACAGTGGCCATGACCTGATATAGACATCATGGCTAATACAGTGGCCATGACTAGATAAAGACAACATGGCTAATACAGTGTGCATGACTTGATAAAGACAACATGGCTAATACAGAGTCCATGACTTGATAAAGACAACATGGCGAATTGTGTCCATAACTTGACAAGACAATATGGCTAAGACTGTAAAATGACTTGATAAATACAACATGGCTAATACAGAGTCCATGACTTGGTAAAGACAACATGGCTAAGACAGTGTCCATGACTTGATAAAGACAACATGGCGAATTGTGTCAAATAACTTTATATAGACAATATTACCAAAATCTTGTTCATAATTTGATAAAGGCAACATGACTTGAAAGACAAAATGGCCAAGAGAGTGTCCACGAAAATAAAGCTTATACAATGTCCATGACTTAATAAAGACAACAAAGAGATAGTACCCAAGACTTGATAAATATAACATGGCTAAGACAGTGCCCTGGACAATGTTTTTATTTAATTATACAGTCCCACACATCTCTTAGTTCTTTGCTGCTATTCTTCTGTCTCTTTCTTCTGCAACAGACAGTTTGACTCCCTTACCCCTGGGAAGCGAGATCCATGGCTTGTTACCTTTACCAATAACAAACACATAACTCAATCTGCAAAATAAAAGAATTTCACTTACAGATCTTAATAAACAAAGACAAATAAATTCTATTTCTTGATTCAATCTAAAGCAAACAACAAATTCCTTTTCTCACTTCCTAACCAATATTAATTATTAGCACTGTTTTAACACTCGCCCAACACGAGAGTTCCTTTTGTCGACCACATTCAAGTTTGGTTGATGAAAGCATTTATGATGTCAATTTTATGTATTTTTAATGGCAATTTTGCATTGATGTCTTGCCTTCTCTCCATTTAAAGTGAGAATCTGTTCTTTTTTTTAAAATTAAAAGTATGGCCATACCATACAGGGATTTTCCTAGACTGTTTTTGGGTCCGGAAAACGGTTCCTTCCCAATGACAAAATAATATAAAAATTCCCAATTTCAACAACAAATATTCCAAATTTCATCCCTGTAACTGGATTGAGAATTTTTTTTAAATACTTAACAATTTATGTAAACAGAGTTTGGTAAAAACTTCGTAATTGTGCCTTTCCATTTTTCATATTATCGGTAAATAGATTCCATTATTGCGACTACTACTTGGGCTTACTTCAATTTATCGTGACCAATTTGCGATAGTATTTACGTGTTTGGTGTGCATGCATGGCATGATACGCAAAGATGTCTCATATTTCGAAGTATTACTCAATCAAGAGGCCCATTGGGCCTTAACTTCCATCTAGATTAAATAGGCCTATATGTAAATTTTTGGCGTTTGAAAATTTTTGAATATAAGGTTATGCCTTGAAAAAGATGGTTCTCCATGCCATAAAGTTACTTTAAACCAAATCATTAAGCACTAGGCCTTCTAGTCTACAAGAAGATTTACCAAATTTTCCCCATTTGGCCCTCCCTGGGAACTGAGAAATGCATTTGAACAAATCTAAACCCCCTTCTCCAAAGGATGACATCTATAAAGTTTCAAGGGTCCAGTCATGTTGGAAAAGAGGTCGAAAATGTGAAAAAGTATCATGTTTGCTTTATATATAGCACTGAACTTTGACCTAAAAATGCGCAACTTATTTTTGACTCGAGGGTCACGCCTTGAACATTCCCTAGAGTTACTATGAACCAAAGCATTAGGCTCTAGGCCATATAGTTTTTTGAAGAAGTTTTTTTGAAATTGTCCCCCCTTTTTGACCCAAAAGTGGTGCCCCCTGATTTGAACAAATCTGAACCCCCTTCCCAAAGCGATAACATCTACTAAATTTGGATGAAATTGGTCCAGTAGTATTGGACAAGAAGTTAAAAATGTAAAAAGCTAACATATTTGCTATAGTGTTGAACTTTGACCCAAAAACATGTAACCTATTTTGATCCCAGGGTCACGCCATAAACAAACTTGGTTCTCCATGCCTTAAAGTTACTACATACTAAAACATTAAGCTCTAGGCCTTCTAGTTTATTAGAAAAAGATTTTTGATGTTTTGTCAAATTTCCCCTCTTTAAGCCCCCTAGGGACCCAGCCCCTTCGTTTGAACAAATCTGAATCCCCTTCCACTAGGGATACTTCCTACCAAGTTTGGATAAAATTGGTCCAGTGATTTAGGAGAAGAAGTCGAAAATGTGTCAAGTTTACGATGGATGGCATTAGTATGCGTAAAATCCACCTTTGACCCCTGATTTGAACAAATCTGCATAAAATTGGTCCTGATATATTTGACAAGAAGTTAAAATTTTTAAAAGTTAACATATTTGCTATAGTGTTGAACTTTGACCCCAAAATGTGTAACCTATTTTGGACCCCAGGGTCACGCCTTGAACAAACTTGGTTCTCCATGCCCTAAAGTTACTACATACCAAAACATTAAGCTCTAGGCCTTCTAGTTTATTAGAAGAAGATTTTTGAAGTTTTGTCAATTTTCCCCCTTTTTGCCCCTTAGTGGCGCCCCCTGGGGGCCCAGCCCCTTAATTTGAACAAATCTGAATCCCCATCCCCTAGGAATACTTCCTACCAAGTTTAGGTACAAATGGTCCAGTGGTTCAGGAGAAGAAGTTGAAAATGTTCAAAGTTAACGACGACGGACAGGATTTGTATGAGAAAAGTCCACCTTGGTCCAGATGGACTAAAAAATTATACAATCGTCTTAAATATATTAAGAGTACTTTTGTTGGTAGTTATAGGACAGACAAAAATTTCTCACACCTGTAAACCATGTTCAGGAGGAACAATCTCAGTCCTCGGGTGAGATATCTCTATCTTACACAACCAGGGTGATTGATTATTTTTATTCTCTACCTTGTTATTCAAGCTTTTATCATATAATACAAAAGATGTTTTCATGATTAGTCAAAATATGTAATTGATCTTTGATCAAAGGACTGAATGTAAACGTTTTGGGCTTCATTGTGCTATGGAGGAAATTTATCACATGTAAATGTTATTATTGAGAAGCGATACATGGAACATTGAATCAAAGTTCCTTCACAGCCCTATGAAGCCTCAAAAAGTGCACATGTACTCTCAGTTAACAATGATACATCACTACACACATTTACAAACTACGGCAACACGCAATAGCAATGAAATATTTCAAGAATTGAAATGACGTCACAGATTTGTTGCTCTATCGTAGGGAAATATTACTCGTGGGCTGATGAAAGACATTATTTTTATCAACATAGCTTTGTATAGATGTAGGCTATTAAGAATTGAATGTAAATATTAAGATGTCCACCATTATTTTCCAACTTTACAAATAAGAAAGATTATCGAAGAAATTCATTATTTTACCTGACAAACTTTTAGAACAAGTTCCCCAAGTTCATCCTGGAAGGACCATGATTCCATTGTTTTGTACACCGCCTGTAGAGATCCTCCCTTTGGTCCTTGACCTATAGCTCCAACCCAGACCTGCAGAAAGATTGAACAATGTCAACTCGGATATTACAGAAGATGCAGCATAGTTATAGAGTTATCTCTTTAAGAATCAAAGTCATTACAAACTAACAACAATTCTTATATAATTCATGACTAACTAATGTCATAATATGTCTGCCAGAGTACAGGGTAAGGAGAACATTTTGCTATATCTTTACTCCTTAACTACAAATTAGAGTAAATAAGGTTCGGTCTTCAGTTAAACCCTCCGTCTGGATGTGTAGAGCGGTTGTGTTGAAAAGTAGAGATAGATTTTTGATCTTTCATATCATGTATACAGGTGTATATATTTTGTTGCATATTTTAAATACAAACAACTAACACTGTACAATATAACTCAGCTTCTACTTAGTCCTTCAAAACAATCTATGTGATTTGTGATGAATATCATATGTGTAGTGCAGCAGCAATTTAACTAAATATAAATGATGTCATGTCTAGATAAGTTACTAACTAAAGAAACAAGAATGAGTTTTATGATATAAAATATGATTTATAAATGGTGAAAGCATACACTGTTATGATATAGTTTATAGCATTGTATGTTTTGTATCCTGCAGGTTTTCTGCAGAAACATTAAAGTTACATATGGATTTAATTCATTTTATGAAATTGGTTATTCTTACATGCCCATTTGTGCATTCATCCAAGATATTCATGATGTAAATGTACAACCATGTTTTTATTGAAATATTCTTGATTGTAGAGCCATACCATAACATTTGACAAAAGGTGATCAAGGGGGATAACTCCAACAATTTTGAACAGGGTTTAACTGTTAAGTATTTATGTGTATCATTAAACTGGTAAATACTTGTTTGTCTTCTATGACGTGGTTTGCCTCCAGTTTGATAGGAAACGACACACCAAGCTCCGACTCAAAGGAGGACATTGGTGATAGAGTACCACTAGTCAGCACTACGTTCCTGGCATCATTGAAGTCTGAAAAGGCCTGAAAAAATAAGATAACACTCTTTAATATTTACTCAAAAATATATAATATCTCAATTATTCATTGTGGATCCGGATAGTTAAAAGCTTTAAAGTGACATATGCACCAACAAATAGCAATTTTTACTTGATTGCTGTTTTTTTTAAGAATGGAAAGTTAGTAACTATTCTTTAATTAAACCTTAAGCTTGTGTATCTTCACAATGTAACCAAATTTGAAAAGTAACAAAAATTTATAATTCGGGGGGAAATATAAATGACTGACAGGCGTTGGTTTCGGAGTGCACATACTGCTTCAACTTTCGTACCAAAACATGGAAAACATCCCCAAGAAGTCTTCATGGTGGTATTACTCGGGCGTATAATTAGTCAGTGTTTTTGTTTTTTGTTTGTGTTATCAGGCAGAGTTTATTCAGTGATATAGGTGTATCAGGATACAATTTTACCTAGAAATAGTGCATTGTGTCAGGGCTATATAGAAGTGTGCTTGATTTGCATGAAAATTACAATCAAGTGAACTGGTATTGACGATATTTTTAAACTATACTGCTGTCCACCCTAACTTCGTCTGCATACTAATGAGAGGAAATGGCCGATCAGGAAGTAGGTTTTCATAAATTTTCAATATTATGCTGACTTGAAACTGGGTATCTAACTTATCAACAACAAAAATCATTTATGGCCGATCATTTAATTCTAATTCTATTTTAAATACTTCATTATGTTGTAGTAATTGCTTTCATCTCAATAATGAGTAGCAGAGTGCACATGTCACATTAAAAGGTACTGTTGTGTTTGAATATTGAAACTTTTAAATTCCAAGCATTTAATAATAAATATACATATGTTAATTACTCAAAAAGTCAAAATACACTTAAAGTAGTAGAAGGACTTTTCTAATAATTGTTTACACGTAAGCCGCATTTAATGAGTCTAGATTAAATTTATACTTATACAATTATTGTAAACTTTGAACTATGTTATTGTATACAGGCGTCTTGCATCGTCAGTCATGATGTCAAAACATACTCACAACAAATTCCAAATTGAGAACAGAACATTTCGAAAAAGGAATATTGTGGCATTAATGGTTTGTTGTTTACTCTTAAGATTCAAGTTTAGCAATAGTATACATACCACACCTGGGTTCATACACCAAAAGTTGAGTGAAAATACAGTCACTGGTACAGTTTTTGACCGGCCTTGAAACAGAAAAATGCAAGGAGACAGGTATTAGAACTATGTAATGAGTAAAATAACTTGTTTGTATTGAATTAAAACTTTACTGTATTAAAGCAAATGTGAACAATATATACAGTTTCTATATATATACCAATCAACTACTGTTAACATACTAATTTTAGCAGTAATCTTATCTTAGCTCTTTTCCTGCTGACATTAAAGCGCTTATTCATGTACAGCGCTAAAATTTGCCATCTACATTTAAAACATTAATGTAGGCTTACGTATGCTTATTTATGATTGTGTATATATGTCTCGCATAAACTGCATCGCTAAAATATGATTGTGCTAATAAAATTACGTTTACAGTCATTTTAAGATTGAAGGAAGATGTCTTATTTGAAATGTGAACGTTTATTTTCCTGGTTGTTAAAATATAGATGTAATATCTTCATAAAAATTATACATAAATTGTCTCTTGAATAAATTGATAGTTAGTTATCTTGTTATAAACACATGACAAATCTTACCTCCATGGCGTCGGGAACTTAACCAACTGTTATCCTAAAAAAGAAAATAGCAGTTGCTTAATACTAAATACATAAACTTTAAAATGAATTTCTTAGATATGTTAACTAATTCATTCATTTCACCATGACCTGTCATCACCAAATTAACCTGACAACCTTACATTGTCAGACTAGATTTTTTTGGTCCATTGCAGCCAATATGGTAGGATATAGTAGCGAAAAAAAATAAAACCAAGATTTGATCTCCTAATAGCTAAAACCATTTGTGTACTCTGTTATATTTATATGTTAAGCTAAGTGCGTTTACCTTGCATAGTACAAAGAAACAATTATTAAAGTATTATTTGTTCAGTGATCATGGTGAGGAAATACTTAATATACACTTTATATACATAAATCCCAACTATTCCATTTAATATAATGCACAGATATAGACAGTTCCACAAGTTAAGTACCAGTACTTACTGTATCAGCGT
>JAUMGZ010199369.1:0-11378 GCA_032359645.1 Pododesmus macrochisma | reverse complement strand
AAAACTTGACAAAATTTCAAAAAGCTTCTTCTTACTAACAAGAAGGCCTAGAGCTTAAGGTTTCCGTATGTGGTAACTTTAAGGCATGGAGAGCCAAGTTTGTTAAAGGCTTGACCCTGGGGTAAAAAAATAGGTTACGCGTTTTAGGGTCAAATTTCAACACTATATCAAACAGTTGACTTTTCACATTTTTGACTTCTTGTCCAAAACTATTAGATCAATTTCATCCAAACTTGGTCATCCCTTGGGGAAGGGAATTCAGATTTGTTCAAATGAAGGGGCTCGGGCCCCAGGGGGTGCCACTTTGTGAAGCTGAAAGGGGGAAAATTTTACAAAAATTTCAAAAATCTTCTTCTAACAAACTAGAAGGAGCTTAATTTTTTCGTATGTATTAACTTTAAGGCATGGATAATCAAGTTTGTCATTGACACGCAATATAACAAATGCATGACCCATTATTCCGTGTCTCGGATTCCCATTGTATACCAGAAGAAGGAATTGTGAAAAATCCTGACATACCCCTACCATTGAAATGACTGTGGTACCGAAAATTACCAAAATTCAATGTTTAAAATAATGTACTTTGTAAACTACTGATCATTGTACCACATTTTAATAAAAAAAAGTTGATAAGAATTTAAACTGTTGTACTTGGGATAACACTATGTTGACGGATAGACAGACCGTGACGAATGGACAAAGTAATTACCATATGGCACCAGAAAACCTATGGAGCGGGGTCCTAGATATTACACATTACTGATATGTCGGTAACGTAATTCAAACGTTTCTACATTGTTCTGCAGATCTTATTAACATGTTTGACTTCTTTTGTTTCTCACATCTGAAAGACAAAACGGAACATTCAAAGTTAACAGATTCTAATTAGTTAATCTAAAAATTGGAATTCTATTTTAATGGTTTTGTGACAAAACGTTGTCTCACGTGGGTTATAAGTAAGGTAAATTATGAAAACTAGCATTAGTGTAAATACATGACATTTTAACAGATAACATGTCTGGACCCCCGGGGTCACCTGACAATTAGGATATAGGCTCTTGTGTAACGAATACAGGATCTGTCAGTCATGTCAAACAAGCGTGTCCATGATGTATATGTATACGTAGATATAAAAAGGGTAAAAGCTGTGTGAGACGGGAAGAGGACGAGACGAGCCAGGTGGCCTGTGTGCCACGCACACAGGGTGAAGAATACTTATGTTGGTAAATACATAATGAATACCACCACATTAAACGAATGAACAATCTACAAGACTCTGAACTTCTTTACAAGAAGGATGCTAAACTTAATCGGTACATGACGCCCGAAACGTACCTGGGTTGTTCAAAACAACGCTGAAGTACACCACTAGAACTTTTACAATCGCTGCGCCTGGTAACAGTACGTACATTTTTCTATTTTCGATTCTTGTTTGAGGCAGAACTAAAATTTATATTTTTTTGTATTTCGATCAAGAATGTTTTACAAAAATAACGCGTTGTCGCTTATGTTTGAATTTAACGTCTAAAATTATTTCAAAAGAATCGATACTTTATAAACAACTTTCCATGTGCTCAATACACACATCAAAACTACAATAAATTCATACCACACAACCGTTCTCGTCGAAATCAAAATGAGTATACAGGCCATACCGTGTAGGGTTTAATAAATAAAAACAAATATGTTATAAAACGCATAAATATATAATAATAAAAAAAAAAAAAAAAAAAAAATAGAAAAAGAACAAGTAAGAATTCGAAAAAGAAGGAAAGAATATTATTAACTCTAGTGTTCATTAGACGTAATAAATGGCTTCTTATCGTAGCATTAACTATTTAAAAATAGATACATTATGTTACATACTGAGATGCTTAGACTAAAATGTTTGTACTAATTTTTGATTATAGAAATTGTTACCAAATTCCTTCTTTGTTTATTTAAATGCTCTCACTCATACTATATGTAGTATAACCGGACTAAAAGGTTCATTTTGTCATTCAATGTATATTTTATATTTTGTTTATAATTAAGAAACTTTCAGTTATAAATTTAGTTCTATTAAAAGTATTTGTAATTGATATTTTCCAAATTAGAAGAAGTCTACATGGTTGTGTTAAGGATTAGCATGTCTGGTGTATTTGTTATAAAAGCTTCTATACATGTCTGGAGGTAATTGTTAAAAACTTATCCACATGTCAAATCCTGCCAAACCAGAATATTTATGTTCATTAAAGATTTATTGTATAAACTTTCTTATAAAGTCAAAAGTGGTTATTATAGGTACGATGACGAATTACCTATTTGATAAAGTATCGGAATTGACCGTGTGTTGTTACAGGGATTATTTCGGGATTAAAAAAAACCATAATTGTTTGAATATTTGGATTCCAAATGGGATGTATTATGAATATAAATCTCTGACTATCTTCTGTAAGAATAAAATAACTTTGTATTTTGGAATCCCAATAGAGTTAGTTTACTTTACTGCATATTTCGCTGATATACGTTCATGATCTTATTCAATATAGCTATACTATTAATATATTTGGACCTTTAAGAGAACCATAAACTTCATATATGAGTGCTGAGGCGTGTTAATAACAAAAACAATGATTAAATAGTTAATAAATAATGTAATGTTATTGATCTTGTTAATATCAACAAGATAAGTAAAATAAATATTGGATGATATAAATATATATTTATATAATATCATGTTAAATA
Organism: Pododesmus macrochisma; assembly: GCA_032359645.1. NCBI lineage: Eukaryota > Metazoa > Mollusca > Bivalvia > Pectinida > Anomiidae > Pododesmus > Pododesmus macrochisma. The sequence continues at coordinate 8,651 of JAUMGZ010199369.1, read as the reverse complement.
CATAATGTGTTCATGTATTAATAAAAAAAAATCTAAGCCATTATTTTGTTTTGCTAATTGTGTTAAACAATAGTTTTAACTTCCATATCATGTGACTTAGGTAGTACGTGTAAATAGAAAGTTGAAATCAAATAGTTAATACTCGTATATGTAAATATTTACACATGTGTGTTTTTGTACGTTCGGGATATTTAGCTCAGGTGAGCATACGTTATCATTTTGTAATCATTGATCGATTACTTTTCGAATAACCCGTTAGCAGTTGTGTTCAAGTTTGCCAACGTCTTAACACTAAATTGTTATAGTAAGAAAATAAAAGATGTATATTATGTATTTATACAATAAAAGAACACGCAAGAATATTTCTTCAGGATGTAATTTTAACCATTGTTTTGATATTTCTGATTCATGAATATAAGTGTAAACTTTGAAATAGTAAACTGCCCCAAATTTTGAAAAGAAATTTGGAAAATAACACTTTTGTGAAAAACAATGTGGTCACTTGAATGCCTTTCTCCATACGTTGAGATTCAACGCCAGTTCACCGAGAGGCTTTAGCCAGTTGTGCATATAAACTCATATTTGCTGGTTATCGTTACCAGGTAACCGTTATTCAATACTTTCAATGTTTTCCGGTCCACCGTTTCGAGGTGTCCGATTTGCCATCTTCATCTATCATCATCGCCAGCCATCTCTTGGGACCCAGTCAAGTATTATTTTCGAAGCCATAGCTAGACTCTTGGAACACTTCATTTTAATATCGATACTCTGCATGCGGTGTACGCACAGGGACTTATTTTTGTGTGTATCATTTTCAATTATGGCGTTGTATGCCGAAGAGTTGTGTCACAAGTGGATTTTCCTTTTATTCTTCAGCCGTGCGTGAAGAATACTTATGTTGGTAAATACATAATGAATACCACCACATTAATAGAATGAAAAAACTACAAGACTCTGAACTTCTTAACAGTTTGTTTCGCTTTGAAGACGAGCCAATCGCTACAAGGAGTGATTATCAAAATGTATTTGGTCGAAATGTTGTCTTTCATACTCAAAAACTCAAAGACCTCACCCAGATTCTAAAATCACAATCGCTATCATCCATACCATCCATCAAAACATACGACTTCTCCACACGTTAAAGAATCATACCGCATGCTAAGTTAAAATCTAGACTCAAAGATCTCGTATGTCATGCTTTTACAATGTATGGGTAAAACGGGCAATCGCAGGTATAAATACTTATAGTAAAGGGCACGACTGGCGACTGCATACTTTGTCAACGGCGATTCGGACACAAAACAAAAATACACCGAAGACGATGTTGGTACATTGTTGAATTTTCTTATGCTTCTTCCGTTTTGAAAACGCTTACCAAATATAAAACTAAAGTATAGTAAAGGGCATGACTGCCAGACCTGGGGTAGTGTAAATTTGTAAATGTTTTGAGCTGTAATATTACATTTTTTCAATGTTATGTAATTTAATTTGTAATGGATGAAATTTCCATTACAATTACTTGTAATGAAATGATTACTTGAAAAGTATGCCTGTAATGCCCATTACGTTTTCATTACATTTTCATTACATTTCACTTTGACTTGTATTGTTTTCATAAAGAACCTATAATTATGTTTATGGTAATATGTTGATCTACATGTACATACACTGATATAGAAAGAGTTCATTTAGACTATTTCATGATGAATCACATAATACAAACCATATGTTAAGTTTGATGGATTTATTGATAAAAGCATAAATGTTTTATTTTAATAATTAAAACTATAGGTAAAAATAAGATACAGTTAACACGGGTACCCAGGTACATGCAAGTTGACAAAACTTAATCCTATTATGTGTTTCACTTGCTTGATGGTACAGTTAGTATCCTCGTGCCAGGTAACATCCCAAGAGCATATATACAGAAAACATACAATTGTGATTACCTGTCGTCTTTGGCTTTATTGCATTTTATAGTAAGGGAATATTGAACTTAATAAAATAGTAAATAGAAAAACCAAGACACTATTCTAAGGCCGTAAGTTAATGGACATCACGAACTTCTATTAACAAAACTTGAAGCGAAACCAGGTGCTCGCGATATGGTAAGCGTTTCCTGCTACACACGTGTCACCCGCTGCGATGCCTCCGTGTCATTCCGGTGTATGATAACCTTTTCCACTGTTCAAAAGGAGCAAGTGTCACCAAAAAAAAAAAAGTCACAGTTATGGTGACGAAAGAGCAAAGGAAAAAACCTTTAACAGGAGATTATAGAAGAAGCAACATCATTAATACAAACATGCAACCTGAATCATGCCTCCGATAAATATGATATTTATAAGAGGAAGAAGCCAAAACTCTTTGTGAATTACCCCGTCCCGAACCCCTGATCTTTTTCGAAGCTGCGGTCATTAATGGATGCAAGAGACGAATTAATTTTGAATAGACAAGACTTCAGTAAATCAAAGTAACAGAGCCAAAGGGGGGAAACGGTGACAAACAATTCACGATGTTTATGATGGACAAAAACCATATCTAATAATAATGCAAAATATGTGAGTCGTACTCTTGAGACATCATTGTGTGATAATGATATTGTTTCTTCTAAAATAATCATCTTTATTACCTCACTTTCAAAGTCCACCCTGAGTTATCAACAATGATTGAACATTATCATTTGAGTTTACAACTTAAGACAGACGTTCTACATTATCGACAACGTTAAAAACCTCTAATTAGAGGTAGTAACTCGAGATGGTTAGTGCAAGAACATGTACAGTAGACTGCACTGTATTGAGCCTCAAAAGTCATGTAACAAGATATCATAATGATTGGAATTCCTTGTTCCGGTGTTAAAGAATCTTTTTGCGTGCGTCTTATCAGGGCAATTTTATACGTCTGTATCTCCTGCATAAGAATAAAAATCAGAAGCATACATCGAAATCCCTCTGCGTATGACATTTAACGGATTAAGAAGGTATACGTGTGGGTGTCTCAATAAAACAATTGACTTTAAATTCCTGGTAGAGTCGCATACAATAATAGAATCATCCAAGCAAATGACACATATAGGAACACAAGCAATAGCCACATAAAAAAAAGTCACCACCAGAAAGAACCTGCCTACAGAGACGGGCTACCAAACATATAATCCTTAAAAAGGACGTCAAACCATGAAACCAACAAAACCAGTGAGAGAACCTCATGCATGACCCAAGGCCAAGTTATGAATCACCGCCTTCAACGGACTTTTTTTGTTTGTTAGTTTGTTTAGTTAGGGCTTACTTCACCTATATCGTGACATAAGTCAAAAGGAGATAAACTAAAACTTAGACAGGAAGGAAAGCGGCTACAGGAATGAAAAATCGAAACAAAAGGGGTAGTGCATAAAGAAGGAGGTACCAGTGCAAGGCCGTCTCAGGTTTCTCTTTGGCCGCACTTAACATGGGGGTTCTTCGCGTGCCAGATGACATAAAATCTCGTAGCGTCCCTTTCGAAAGACGTGTCAATATGTGTGTGTCCTCTATCTTTTAACCTGTCTCACTTGGTGATCCTAACAGAAACATTAGTCCCAGCCATCATAACTTTCATGGTCATTTTGGCACTCAAACTTGAATACCATGATAATGGGCTCTAGAAGGAAAATGAATTTAGAATAGGCAAGACCCCAATCAAGAAATACTAAGGATCTAAAGGGTTGAAGGCGGGGCAAGAGCACCATCTGTTAGGACTGAGCCCCACTCCAGCTATACTACTGTAGAATCAGAAATATTCGTTGGGCTAAAGTTTCGTTGTTTTGAAAATAAAGTGATTTCGTTGACATAAAATTTCGTTGAAAATACTTAAGGTGTTCTTTTTAGAAGGTATGTGAAAAATTTCGTCATGGTTTTAATTTCGTCGATCTTTTACAACAACGAAATAAACGAAATTAAAACCACAACGAAATTTTCTGATTCTACAGTATATGCACGGTTTTGTACACAATTTAAATGTACACGTTGTCAAAATAAGGACTTTTAACATATACCTCTGGACAGCTGTTTTAGACAACTCTGTCCTCCTCAACAAATATAACGTAGAGATAACGTATTTTGTAAACATACATACTGATATAATCACATTTTTTAAAATACGCCAAATGTCAATAAGCCTGAAACAAAATGAGGAAGTTCAACTCAATCATAGGTTTCATTGTAACAAAGTTCGGTTTAACATTTTGTCAGAAGCCAACTGTCATTTGGAGAAGTCAAACCATGAAGTTGTGGGGAAAAGAATAGGCTATATAGTCATGAGAGTACAAATGTTCTGTCAACGCGGGGAAAGATTCTACCCCTTTCGCATCTGCATACGAAACCGTGTGTGAATGTAAGAAAACAAGAAGAAATAGGGTCATCAGAACAAAAGACAAGGACAAACAAACAATAGCAAAATCAACTGGCACCGCCGGAATGAACTTGAATACAGACGGGCCACCTGAAATGTAATAATTAAAATTGACATAAAACCAACCAAATGAGTGAGAGGACCTTGTCCGTGTCCCAAAGTCAGAAATGTTAATAAGAACAGACAAAGATTGATACGTCCTTCGGACATGGTAAGCCGGAATCCCCATATACAAGGAGTATTAAACCCTGGAACATAAGTACCCGGCAATCCTTTTCTCAACGAGCCGACATTATTAATGTTGTATCAAACATTATTTTCCCAGGTATGTACTGTCCGTACAGCTTTAATTTAATCCCGTTGCTTCTTCACTTCCTACATTTCCCTATAGCGTTCCTGTTGCCTCTTCTCTTCCTGTTCTGTCTGTATAGTTCTGATTCCCAATCCTTTTGCAGCTTCTCTTCCTGTTCTGTCTGTATAGCTCTGATTCTTCCCGTTCCTGTTGCCGCTTCTCTTCCTGTTCTGTCTGTATAGCTCTGATTCCCGTTCCTGTTGCCGCTTCTCTTCCTGCTCTGTCTGTATATCTCTGATTCCCGTACTTGTTGCCTCTTTTCTTCCTGTATTTCTCTATAGCTCTGTTTCATGTTCCTGTTACCGCTTCTCTTCCTATTCTGTCTGTATAGCTCTGATTCCCGTTCCTGTTACCGCTTCTCTTCCTGTTCTGTCTGTATAGCTCTGATTCCCGTTCCTATTGCCTCTTCTCTTCCTGTTCTGTCTGTATAGTTCTGATTCCCGTACCTGTTGCCTCTTTTCTTCCTGTTCAGCCTGTATAGCTCCGATTCCAGTTCCTGTTACCGCTTCTCTTCCTGTTCTGCCTGTATATCTCTGATTCCCGTTCCTTTTGCCGCTTCTCTTCCTGTTCTGTCTGTATAGCTCTGATTCCTGTTCCTGATGCCGCTTCTCTTTCTGTTATGCCTGTATATCTCTGATTCCCGTTCCTGTTGTCGCTTCTCTTCCTGTTCTGCCTTTAATCTCTGATTCCCGTTCCTGTTGCCGCTTCTCTTCCTGTTCTGCCTGTACTGCGCTGATCCCCATTAAGTTTGCCTTTCATTCCTGTCCAGAAAGCTTTAATTCTTGTTCATGTTGCCTCTTCTCCTCTTTTTCTGTCTCTTTTGTGTTAACTCTCGATTATGTTTCTAATTCCCTTTATTCTCTATCTGTAATGAGATACTAACTCGAAAAATTCCGACACAGACTTATTCGAAATTCCCAGCTTATGACTCAAAATTTTGAGACACTAACTCAAATATGTAAATATTGTTTTCTAATCCACCGGCACAGTAGTTAAGGCGTTCGCTTCGTGCTTGTAGACTTGTGCTAAAGTCCAAGGTGTGGGTCGAATCCCGGTCGCGTCAAAATCTAAGACGTTAATATTAGGCAATCTTCTCCCTCTCTGCTAAGTGATAAGCATTAATTGGTAGGCGGAGGACTGGTTGGCTCCGTGTCAGGATAATGTGACCGAGTAAAGTGTCATGTCAATGTGTCAGTAATTTTTGTTCTGTTGATCATTTTTCTTCTTGATTGTTTTCAATAATATAACTCTATTGTCGCATGTGTTGACTGGTTTTCTATCTTAATACGATAATTTGTCAGCATTTCGTTTCTTTTTATCTACGAAGAATATTATAAATTCAAAAGTATTATAATGAACTGCAAGGATATGAGGATGAGCAGAGTACAACTCATAACTTCTCTACCAAAGCTTAATGTTTTAAGAGAGGGAGAGAGAAAAGTCACATCATTTTTAATAGTTATTTTTTATTCCACTTGCTTGCTTAATAGAAGATTTTTCGTTCACTTGAGCGTCGTTAATCCGCAAAGGAAATACAATAAAATTCGACTTATTGCATTGACGATATAGGAAAAGTCAATAAGGAGAACAAAGGCGTCTTCTTACGAGGCGATCGGAATCTGACAAGCGGAAACATTAGGTGTTGATATGCAGTTTATTTTTCAATGGCTGCCAAGAGAAACATCCGGATAATTTATATCCAGCAGAGTCATCATGGGAATGTTAGCCGCATATCCGAAGTCAATAGTAATTCAATAATTGCAAAGACCTTTTTGCTGTGACGCGTGTACACATAAACTGTGTAGTAAAAGAAGCAATAATTTATTCCCGGGAGTCGGTAAATCTTGAAAGTTGATCGGATTACCTTCTAAAGCAAGTTGTCAGTTTATGTGTTTTTCCTTTTTATACACACATCACTGACAGGAATGTGGACTAGCAGATGTCGTATTGTTTGACACATATATTTATAAGTACAAGCAACCTACTAAGCACATCTCTATTAAAACGGTGCTTACAGACAAAGGATTTCTTTTGATTATCATGATTGTATAAACAACAACAACAAAATTACAAATTTAGCGGTATACTTAATCTAAACATTAATAATATTATATAAAATGCATTTTTCCAAGTTAACAGCATCTCAGAAACAGTCATATTTACAATTTTATATATGCGGATTAAAAACGTTTTAGTACTTTTTCTTCATGTTTTTGTTGGATGTGACGTTAAGCCCAAATTAAACAAATTTATTAAACATCATGTTTTTGTTTCATTAAATTTGATTAAATATGTATCGAGGAAAAAAAAACTTTTTTGAATTCATAAAAAATAGCAATTAATATGCCTGTTGACTGGTATGACTAATTACCACGGTTGATATAATATTTTATACACGGCATGAAATGTGTTCTTCTTTGGTGCAATTCCTTAGCTCTTTATTCTTTAGTTCTAAGCCAACCTTGTGCATTCCTTGCGGTCAGAACACATGTAAGTACATGTAACCGCCTTCTATCTCGGAGTGTGGGCCATCATCTGTCATCATAGGCAAGATAAGGCATGTGTTACATAGTAAATCAAACACTCAAAAACAACAGGGGATGGAGAGAAAAGTCATAAATTCAACAAGGGACAGTTAATAGTAAATACTAAACCATGATGCTGCGACATAAAATATTCTTATCTCGGATAATGTAGCAGCTAAAATTGCAAAACTTCTATGCTCGTAAATATAATTGATTCCATTAACACTTGTTTTCAAAGCTTTGAATAGATTTTACAAGCTAAAATAGCTATCTAAGATCTACCCAGGCGTGCAGTCGGTGTCGTCTTCAGCGGACTAATTCATCTTACCAAATGTACTCACTTTGGACTGTAAACTTGAACACCAACCCTATATTCAAAAGTCAATAAACAAAACAGAAACTTGTAAAGAACAGCACCGTCTATCTGAACAGAAAATATAACATTTAAAAAAAAAATAACAATTGGTGTATCGACATATGTCAACTATGTAGTGCTGTCGAACCATAGTCAAGTACATGAGAGACAACTGGATTTGTTAAAAACAACTATCCAGGAATGTGTATCAAAACGGGTTTGATTGGTTAATGTGAAAGTTAATGGCAAAACTAGTTTCCTTAATAACTTTGATTGTCACGGCTAAACAAATTATCGAGTTAGAGGAATATGAGTGCATTCATGACCTGGAAAACAATAATGGCTGAAGCATATGTTGCCAAGTATAGTCACTCAATGCTGACATGTTAAAGAGTAGAGGCCAGACATAGATCAGCAATAGTCGACAGTAACGCCGTTGCATGGGTTCAACATCCTTCCTGTACTCTCTCTTTCTGTACTAAAACTACGTTCTCCTCCTTTGTTTCGTTGGTTAAACTCAAATGAAACAACAAATAACTTTGATTTGCGTAAATTTTCTGCATGTCGTAAGCGTTTATAACTTTGATTTGCGTAGATTTTCTTCATGTCGTAAGCGTTTATAACTTTGACTTAATTGCGTAGATTTTTTTGCATTTCGTAAGCGTTTATAACTTTGATTTGCGTAGATTTTCTGCATGTTGTAAGCGTTTATAACTTTGATTTGCGTAGATTTTCTTCATGTCGTAAGCGTTTATAACTTTGACTTGCGTAGATTTTCTGCATGTCGTAAGCATTTATAACTTTGATTTGCGTAGATTTTCTGCATCTCGTAAGCGTTTATAACATTGGTTTGCGTAGATTTTATGCATGTCGTAAGCGTTTATAACTTTGGTTTGCGTAGATTTTCTGCATGTCGTAAGCGTTTATAACTTTGATTTGCGTAGATTTTATGCATGTCGTAAGCGTTTATAACTTTGATTTGCGTAGATTTTCTGCATCTCGTAAGCGTTTATAACTTTGATTTGCGTAGATT
>JAUMGZ010199358.1:0-12643 GCA_032359645.1 Pododesmus macrochisma | reverse complement strand
AATTAAAACGTTAATGAATATAATCATCACCGTATTATTTCCTTGTCATAAAAGTCATTATGACCAGTGATATATGAATTAACATCCGAATGACATTTGATCTCCATACGGTTTTTCATAGACGTTTGTGATGTTTCCTTTTTTACCTAATAATAACTATATTTTGGCTAATTTTTCTTTGTGCGTCACCTATTTTCGTTTTGTTTTCTAATGCCCAATGACTTACGGCTTTTGAATACCTTCCTGGTTTTTTGTTTTAACTACTCTTACTTTTTCTCTTCTAAATTATATCACGTGTACCGAGTTTTTCATTTTGTGTTAAAAAATTTAGGAGAACATATTTTGTTAAATATTATGCAAAGTACGGTAGACTACATCAATTCCAGAGCATTAAAATATCTGTGGTGGTTTTTTTTATCTTTCCAGACATTATATAAGAGACCCTATTATGGGACCTATGCTGGCTCTTGTACAAAAGTTGTATTCTTTAAGATAATGTTAATACAAAATTATTGTATCCATTAAACTGTACAATTTATCATAATTCAAATTTATTTAAAAAATATGGAGCAGACCTGGGGTCCATTACATTGTCTAGTAATTTTATATTTCAAGTAATGCATTACATAACAATTACCGTGATTGCTTGAGTAATGCATTACATTACAATTACTGTTATAAAAAAAAGAAGAATTTACACAGTTGCCAACACTTCCTTATTTCAGAGGGAGTTTCCCTATTTTTTACACAAACTTTTCACTTTTGACATCAGTATAATTCCTAAACCTTGCTTATCAACTTGCTTCAACTTAATTTATTGCACAGAACTGCTTAAATGAGGCAGTTTATACTACTAGTTTATCATATTGGGCATTGTATATAGGTATTAAAGACATTTTAAGATTTTGCTACGAAGTTTCTCTCCAATGAATATTTCAGTTGGCAAGTATAAATTTAAAGTCTTCAACTTGTTGCAGAATTAAACTAATCTCCATCCTACCCACTTGATGTCAATGCAATTGTGATTTCAAGATTTAATTATACAACACTCGGGCACAAATAAAATCTACTTGGGCTTAAATTAGTTAAAAAGTGTTCTATTAAGTTCAATATTCCCAAGGTAATCAAGATTGTGTGTGTTCTATCTGTGTTCGGTTAAAGGTAAACTATAATCAATATTTATATCCTTGATTTGACTTTTGATACCTTTATTTTCTTTAATATAAAAGAAACATAAACATTATGTATCACTTTTTATTTTATTTTATTTTCCTAAAAAGAAAGGGAATATACCCAAAATAGAAATAAATAAGGAAACTTCCCTATATCCCTCTACATACCTCATTTATAATAACACTGGGTTTTATGTATTTGTCTTCCCAAAACCTCTTCCTACTTATACATTCACATTTATGTTATACCAATAATTTGATATTAGAATTTGAAATAAACTTTTTTATGTAACTGGCATAATAGGCCTAGGCTTGTCCTAATTGTCATTAACAACAACACCAAATTTGTTCTTTAAATGCCCTGGGGATGTTACCTGACACAAGTATAATAATTATATATCTGTACCATGAATATAGTGAAACCAATAATAGGATTAAGTTTTTTCAAATGGCATAATTACATGGGTACATACCTGTGTTAATTGTATCTTATTTCTACCTATAGTTTTAATTATAACACTCATTAGAATTAAACATTAATCATTAAATCCATAAAACCTAACATATGGTGTGATTCATTATGAAATAGTCCAAATGAAACCTTTCTATATCAGTGTATGTACATGTACATAAAAATATTACTGTAAACATTATTATTGGTTCTTTATAAAATAACTGCAAGCCAAAGTGAAATGTAATGAAAATGTAATGAAAAAGGAATGGGCATTACAGGCATATTTTTCAAGTAATCATTACATTACAAGTAATTCTAATGGAAATTTCATCCATTACAAATTACATTGCATTACATTAAAAAAAATGTAATATTACAGCTCATTACAATTACGAATTTTCGTTACCCAAGGTCTGGTATGGAGGGCAACTGACGAGTGTTGACTAAATAATCTTACTAAATTTGGCCATATTCACACAGTCGCTACGAATCCAAATATAAATAAAATACTTTATCGTTAACATCATTGTAAAGCGTGATTTTACTTCTTTCCAAATATATTAGTTTCATGAATTTCTGTGCATGCATAACGGATTTATCACATATTTTCTACAACCTGTTGTTCCATTATATAATATGATTACAGCGTCTAAGCTTGCCCTCAAACTTGGCGGACCGGTGACGTCACGTGCAACAACTCTATTCCGAGTCTGTCATAATTATAAAAAGAACAGTTAAAGGTCACGTCCCTAGAACAAAGGCACAACAATCATATTCAGGCACCCAAAACCTCAACACAGGAAAGCTATTAAAAAGCCTGTGAAACAAATGAAATATTTGTAGAAGACAAAGACTATAATGGATTACCATATGTAATTTTCATAACAGATTTAATATCATCTAATAGACACTTGACATATCAGCATTTATATTTAATATTTGAACATATAAAAATATTTATTTTTTTATCAAGGGATATAAGTTAGACAAATCTTGAAATAAGAATGTTGACTTTCATCATTTTAACAAAAATCATATTCACAAAATATATCTGGGAGTAGAATTATTAGAAAATTGACCAAAAAAATAATGAGGTTAAATATTCTTAAGAAGTGTTTCTACTAAAACAATGAACATTTTCATAGCATACCCAAACATCAACTGGTCGCTAAATACATAAAGAAAAAACTCTGGAATAATTAGGCCTTGAAATATTGTAAAATACGAAAAGTACAAGTCCTATTGTAACACTTAACAATTTAATCTATAGACACAAATACGCTATAGACGCATGATTCAATAATTGTTCATCAATTATATTTGTGGTTAGCACACCACCCAACAAAAATGTTTCTTTGATTACAGCAAGTGTTTGTAAAGCACACTCAAACATAGGACGAGGACCAACGTTAAAGAATAAGTATTTTACTACACTTAACAAATAATCATGATATAGTTTTAGCATTTGACCATCGACTCAGAGAAGACTTTTGTCTTGAAAACATTAACAACACACTAAGTGATTATATAATGTTGACTTTAGTTTCAGCGTAGACTCAGCGTGAGTGAATTAATACTGCATTAAACATTATGTATCTTAATAACATTGCAGCGTAGACTCGGCGTTTACAAAAGTGATCACATGAAAATAAATTTATCAACACATTAAGTGATTATTTGATTATGACTACCGTCTCGGCAGATCGAACGTTGATAGTAGTAATATCGTATTGTATAAAAATATTTGACTATCCTCTCAGGTAAGCTTTAGCATGGATAATATTGATCAATTGAATGAAAGTATAACAATATGTACACATTAATTTATTATTTTATTAGGTTCATCATTTCATCAGTCACGTAGACTGCCTTGTAATAAAAACGTGACAAACATGTTCGCATATTGTTTATTTAACAAGCATAAAAACACGGAAACGACCAAATAATTTATAGGTGTGTGTTCTGTGTGCATTCATTGGCAATAATATGACAAACGGGACCACATGACGTTAAAAATCCATCCAATAGGAGAACATTACGCTTTTAGTATTTTTCATCATACTAATGGCAAAAAGGAGCACGTGAGTATACTCACGTGTACTGAATAATTAATAGTTTTAAGTTATTTTTTTAATTAAATATTGATATTATTGTTGTTTATCAATAAATCTTTATCGTTTTTTCGATTAGTTCTGAATTTATCTAATCATTTATCGACGGAATGCTGTTTTGTTTAGATGATTGATAGCGCCATTTGTTAAAATTGTAAATGTATGTCTATACTTAAGACTTTTTGTATCATGCGGGCAGTGGGAAGGCTGAGGCCTTATCAACCGGTGTGACCACCTCGCCTTGTTTCGTTTTTTGGTTGCCGTCCAAAGTTGGTCCGCATGCATAACATGTCTTGAGGATTGTTACGATGTCAATTGTTTTTATTCCATTGTTGCATTGTTTGATGCAGTTTTTGCTAGTATGTCAATATCTCTCGTTATTCCACTCAGCCTGTTTGATCCTCTTCAATATAACAGCCATATGCAGTATATATATTCCTCATATCAATGATGGGCGAATGCAGAAATAATGTAGTCTGTTTCGTAATCAAAAAGAAACGGGCAAAATAAACACTGAAATGCTATTTTAGGACATGATCTACGTATTCTGCGGGTACAAAAAGTGAATAAATATGACTTATGATCTATCATCGAGATTATTGCTAAAATTAAGCTTTGTATCACAACCATTACAATGCTCAATTGTGTTCGACACACCTATTTTATACTGTCACTTTTAGTTTAAACATATTTTATTGCCAACAATACATAACATAACACAGTAAACAAATTACAATAATACAATGTTGGCAAAAGGATTGGGAAGTTTTTCCAACTTACGTGTCCCTCTCCTTGACCTTGATTGTCACTTTTGCTTTGTTTAACCTGAAATCTATTCACTTAGTCTTGTCTATGTTGGGGTTTTTCTCTGTTTTAGTTGACAGATATGCCTCAGCTGGGATTTGGGATTTCGGATATTATCTCCCACACAAATGAGTTTTCATCCTTTGCTTGTATATACTATATCTATTTACTATTTCTATTTACAACACGATTGCATACATCAGTTGTAAAACTATATGTTTGGAAAAAACAATTGATATTCAATGCATAGAGAAAAGTTTGGAAAAATGTGTTTGTCTTTACGTACTTCATGTATGAACTTTTGCCTCATTATGGAACATTTGATAATTGATTTTCAAAATATTAATGATCCTAGTTCATCTTGAATGAAGTAGTCTTAAAAACATTTAAAATACTAGTTTATCAAGAATGAAAAAGTCTTCAATACAATATATATGCTATTCGTTAATTATGTCATTAACTGGTTTAACCATACCGCCCGGTGTTGTGCTTGGTGACCGTCCTTAGTTAAGCCGCTAGAATAACTAGTCTTGAGAATTGTTGAAACTGGTTCCCTTTGTTATTTCTCTCCGTCAGGGCTGCGCTCCGCAATACAATGTTAAACGGAGAGCCGCCCTGGCGGTGAGAGAAAACAGCGTAACAAAGAGAGAGAAGCAGTCTAGGGAATTGTTGTGACGTTATTTTACTTCCTTTAATTTTGCGTCAAATGTTGTGATGCGGCTGTTGTTGGTTTGTCGATATCTTTCGTTATGATTAATATACTTATTTTGGTTTTAAGTCATAATTGTTTTGAGTGACACATTAAAAGTGCAACCGCTACTTGTAAACATCATAATACTGATATTGTGTTGCCATTGGTCATAGAAAACACCGATACGACAGCGAGATTAAGGGATTATTGTCGTTCGGCAAAACAGAATACTGTCGAAACCATTAAAAGCTTAAGAAATATCATAAAAATTAATGTGCTTTACAATCTTCTTTTCAAGATCTCCTGACAAATGCTTCTAATCTGCAAATGGAAATTAAACAAACAATATGTTCCATACATTTGAAGTAAGCTAGTGTATAGAGCTAATACCAATTTGTTATGATTACAGATTATCATAGGAACTAATGTACAAGACTTGATAACATATTATTACTCCATGTCAATTAATTACCCTGTCATATTATATGGGATTAAATTGTTTAGATTTAAATCGATTGTTTCTAAAATTCGCGTAAAGTACCAACACAAGAAGAAACAGGAAGAACAGAACAAAGGTTATTGACAAACAAATAATAGCTTCATAAACAAGTAACCACAAAAATGAATAGTAAACGGTCATTTTGAAACGACGTCAATCCATCAAAATGAGTGAGAGGACCTCGCTCTTGATCCGAAGCTATGCTGCGACTTAAATATCATCAACGGATTGACAAGACCCCGATACACCAAAGCTACGTAGCCCAAATAAAGGGGTGGGTGTAAACATCTTGAAGTTATTGAAATATAAAAACCATACGCAAACAACTGTTTAAAACTGGTCTTGCCACGATGTTAGGGTATGCGTATAGTCAAAACATACATGCACTAACGACATATTCGTCTGGACATGCTAGGTAACATAATGCAGTTTGGAAACGACAATTTTTGAGAGATAATATGTAAACCAAATTATGTTGGCAGACTGATAATTTAACCAGAAGTATAAAATAAACAAGAACATAAAGTTAATGACATAAAATAAAAAAAACACTGATATGCATGATTAAGGTAAAATTACAATTTAAAATGGTCTTAGCTTTTAATATTCGAAGTCTGAAATAAATATAGATTTAATTGTGTAGAAATCCTAAAAACTACGTATCTATTGTGTAAATATTTATATTAGCGCCTAGAATAACGACAAAATATTGTCAAATACACATAATATTGTCAAATACACATTATTTGTAAATTTTGCACAAGACACAAAAACCAATGTTGCTACCGAAGCTTTGTTATAGGATTTGTATATATTGATACAGGTAAACAATAGTGCTAACAGTACATAACACATATAAATGCAATCTGAAACATGCCTCCAATAAATGTTATATCTACAAGTGGAAAGATCCAATAATATTGTGCGTGCACAATCAAATGCAAGGGTGTGTGTGTGTGTGTGTGTGTGTGTGTGTGTGTGTGAATCATGTTAAATGTTGATATGTTAACGTGTTAACATGTGTATAATACCTTATGTTATTATGCTGTAATATGATAATTGTTTGAAATTAGCAGTACTCTTGGTTAGTACCTAATTATCCACGCAGTTTCTTGAATGATAGTATGTTCTTTGTTTTTCTCTGCACTGTAACTTTCAGTTTGTGAGAATAAAATTATTGTATTGTATTATTGTTGTATTTTTTGAAACACAATATGAATGAAATCAACAGAACGAGAGACATTTACAAACAAAAAATAACTGCGTCAAACAATTAAACACCGGAATGTAAGTAATTAAATTGACATCACAACAATTATCAAGACTAGTAATCAATGCGGATCGACTTAGGACGGTCACCCCCGTCACGAACTCTAGATATATCCTCGAAGCAGCGTCATTACTGGACTCTATAGAGAAAATGAATTTAGAATAGACAAGGTCTCGGCATATCAAAACTACAATGCACAAGATGTGGGTTGGGGTAAAATCACGATGGTAATGATGGACTAAAACCACACCCCCAACAATAATATATCGTTATCTAGCCAACATTTTTAAAGTGCGCGCATTAAAAATTGAATTTGTTAACGTATTTCTCTGGACACGTGTTTCGGACAATCCAGTCCTCATCGGCAAATGTGACGTTATAATACAATGTAATATGACAGTTCCCAATTAAAATACATGTCATGGAGAAATGATATTTGCATTTTCTCTTAAAACTAAAAGCATGGCTTTGATATAGCCCTTTTGTTAATTTCACAATTAATCATGTCACCTAAATGCACCAAAAACTAAAATGGTTAATATTGTTATAATGCGCAATTATGGTGATAGGTGAACATGTTGTATCAGCGTGTAATGTCCCTCAATTAAATCTTATTAACTCTAAATCTTCTTTTACGTTTATGTTCTGACAAAAAAGTGACAAAGAACGATGTTAATTTAAACAGGTGTCGAGACATTTGTTAGGGGTTGAAAGTTCAGGTGCTTTTAACTCATTGATGTGCAGTGATAGGATATACATCTTCATGAAGAGTAATTATATATTCATGTCATTATACAGTAGCACAAATACTTGACACAACCTGTAGCCGTCATGGTGACCTCCGTCTTAATGAGTCATCATATAAAACTAACATAAATGTCAGGGCATTTCACCCGACATTTTCTATTATTGACATGAGGTTTAAAGGTCGGAAAGAACGTATGGAATTTAAGTGAGTTTTTTCATAGGTTTTATAATTTACAGGACATATAGACTTTTGTAATTTAACGTCCATTGGTAATGAATATGTTTAACATCATGATTTTAAAACGTGTTTGTGTTTTTTAAATAAAACTTTCTAACCTTAAACTGTAGTTGCTTTTGTGAATGTGTTTTTATTGTGAATATATATTCAATCGATTTCGGCATACCGGAAAAACAATAAGATTTGCTTGTGTCTACAGACGCAACTTTTTTGGTGATGTTACTTGCGCTTCAAAGGGATGTTATCAGGTTGAGTCATATTCTCTTCTACTTTACCCCCACCTACACCCCTTTATGACACTCCATAGGGTTTGCGTACCTCAATTACATGGACAGTTAAATCGGATAGAGTACTTTGAAATGAAGATCCCTTTGTCCTGTATTACAATGGTAGAGAGTGATGTTTCCTTTTTTTATTTAGTTAATAATTATATTTGTTCTTTTTCTGTGTGCGTCAAACGTTTGCTTTTTATCTGCCAAAGTCCATTGACTTACGGCTTTTGGATATCGTCTTTGTCTTTCGTATTTACTACTTTTGACTGTAGCGGTGATCCTGAAAGATTTGCTACTTGAAACTTTATGTTGCTGGTTTAAGGTGGACGATGGCCAAATATCATCATGTCCTTGAATTGTGTAGGTTTTTTTTAAATAAGAGATAAAGTTACTTAACGGAACGTAACACCAATATCGTAACAAAAGACAAATAGAGAAACAAGAGGCCCATCTGGATGAAATAGGCCATAAGTAACCTTTTGGCATTTGAATACTTTTGACCTCAGGTTCATGCCTTAAAACATATCCATGGTTCTCAATGCCCTAAAATTACCTTAAACAATAGACCTTCTAGTTTATAAGGTTTTTGAAATTTGGTCAAATTTTCTCTATTTATGCCCACAAAGTGGCGCCCCCTGGGGACTAAGCTCCCTCATTTGAACAAATCTAAATCCCCTTCCCAAAGGATGCCTTTTACAAAGGGTGAATGAAACTGGTCAAGTAGTTTTGGACAAGAAGTTGAAAATGTGAAAGTTAACATATTTGCTATATACTTGTATATAGTGTTGAACTTTGACCCACACACGTGTAACCTATTTTTGACCTCAGGTTCATGCTTGGAACATACGTGGTTCTTTGTGCACTAAATTAAATACACAGTAGTGGGTCGAGCCCCTCATTTGAGCCCCTTCCCCAGGGATGCCTTATACAAAGTTTAGATGAAATAATCTAGTACTTTTGGAGAAGAGGTAAGCAAAAATTTAACGTATTTGCTATAGTGTTGCATTTCGACCCAAAAACGCGTAACCTATTATTAACCCCAAGATCCCGCCTTGAACAAACTTGGTTCTCCATGCCCTAAAGTTACTACATACCAAAGCATTAAGCGCTAGGCCTTCTTTGAAGATTTTTGAAGTTTCCTCATATTTGCCCCATTTTGACCACCTAGGGGCCGAGCCCCTTCATTTGAACATATATGAACTCCCTTAGGGATACTTGCTACCAAGTCTGTGTGAAATTGATCCAGTGGTGTAGGAGGAGAAGTCGAGACGACACAGACGGACGGACGGACGGGACTTGTGTGAGAAAAGTCCACATTGTACCTTTGGTCCAAATAAACTAAAAATACCCTAGACGGGAAGATAAGGGGCTACAGGAACGGGAAATCAGAGCAATATAAATACTTTAGAAAGATGGATGAACCCATGCAACTGAATTTTCACCTAGTCTCCTATCACACTTTACATAGGGATCTTTATCGTACATTAGACCGCATGCTTAGCGTCCCCACAGAAGGATGTGATGTTTTTTTCTGGCCTCTACCCGTCTACCTGTCTGGCATGGGTGACCCAGCCAGGAACGAAAAGTACCACCAGCATAGCTTTCCAGTTCATCAAAACATTTAAACCTCCCAACTTCGTCCATAAATTTAGCGCTAAGCTATTGCAGGCGATGTTTGTCCTCTTTACTGTCGCCCTAAACTTATACTTCAAATCCCATTCCTTCTCCCCCTTGTCTAAGATACAAGGAAGTTATTTGTCATTGTTTTAAATATATTAAGTTAATTCGTTAACTTTTACCAAAAAAAGAAGAAATAGGATCAACAGAACAAAGACTGTTGACAAAAAACCAATAGTCTCATACAAAAATCATAAAAATGAAAAAAGTGACACACTAACAGACCGATTTACACAAACGGACGATCTTTAATTAAGTTCATCCATTTTGCAATGGAATAACTGAGTTATAAAATAAAGTAGTAAATACGAAAAACAAAGACGATATTCAAAAGCCGTAAGTCCATGGAAAGGGGCAAATAAAAGAAAAACGTTGGACGCACAAAGAATAAAGAATAAAAATACAATCATTAGCTACAAAATAAAACATCACGAACTTCTATTCAAAAAGTAGAATCGAAACTGGTGCTCGCGATTAAATAAGCATTTCCTGCTACACATATGTCATCCACTATACAAGGTAATACAAAAATGCAGTCGAAACATGCCTTCGATAAATATGATATTCATAAGAGGAAGGAACCAATACTCTGTGTGAGATACCCCGTCCCGAATCATAGATATTGCTTCGAAGCAGTCGTCGTTAATGGACGCTATGGAGATAATTAATTTACAATAGAAAAGATTTCGTAAAATGAAAGATACAGAGCCACAAGTGGAAGGAGGGGGAATCACGATGGTTATGATGTACAAAAACCATACCCCAACAATAAATCAAAATTGTCTTGCCGAAAGTTTTAATGTGCGCGTAGTCAAACAGGAATTTGAAACATTCTCTGGACACGTGTTTCGAACAACCCAGTTCTCTTCAGCAAAGGTGACGTTATAATTTATATAGAATTGCCAAGTTATTGATGCAGATTGACACGAAGCTAAAATTGAACATTTACGACCGCGGGATCGTTCACTTAACTTCAGTTTCAAATACCAGTCGTCTATTCTGTGTTTTCATATAAGCCATAACACAAAGTAACGAATGCATTGTAATTTTTCTATTTCGGGCAATGAACATGTAATTCTGATATGCTGATTACTCTAATTACATTCTCAATTTGACATAGCGTTTTGACAAGAGTCAATGTTGGAATTGCACAATAACAATAAAAAAGTTAATGTTTAAATGGGTCAAGGCGAGTCATGTCGCCGCATATTTTGTTCGAAGTAAAGTACTTATTTTGAATAAAGACATGGTATTAACTCTTAATTGGTAATGCGTGACTTGAAGAAAAATAAATCATAAATGATTCACTTTTTACGACACATATTACTAATTCTACTGGTATATATGTACTGTTATCAGTCACTATTTTGTTGCTTTGTTCCCCGCGCTTCTCTTCCAAAATTGAAATTTGTTTCGCTTCTAGTTTTTTAATAGAAGTTCGTGATGTTTCCATTTTAAGTTAATAAATGTATATTTTGTTTATTTTTCTTTGTGCGTCCAATGTTTTCTTATTGTTTGCCAATGTCCATGGACTAACGGCCTTAGAATATCGTCTTGGTTTTTCGATTTACTATTTTTTGTTGCTACTTAATGTTTTTTGGGGGTATATTATTTAGATAATTTAATTTTTTTTAATGTATTTTTTCTTAATTATGTATTCGTTTAAGGTTTAACTCTCGTTCAATTCGCCTTATGATACAATATCACATATCTCCATTAATACCAAATTATATCGAAAATATACAAATAAACCGCAGTTAAATATTCAAATATCAGATATTTGTAATTTGTTTCGCATTTAGTACAATCTTTCGGATACTTTTTATCATATTGGCTTTGGAAAACCATTTCTAGAAAAGAAATACGTAGTAAAATTTCGCTAAAATGGACGGTTGCTTCGAAGCTAGATGTGGAGTTCAGGACGGGAGTGTCTCAAACAGAGTATTGGCTCTTCTCTCATATAAATATCATATTTATTGGGGGCATGAATCATATTGCATTTTTGTTTTGATATTAAACCACATACTTCTCAAAATCTACTTTTGAAAAACTAATTAGGCTGTTGCAATATAATATATAATATTACTCATGAAATAGAGACTTGTTGTTGTTTAAAACAATATTGGAAAAGGCCTATTTAGTCAAGATGCACTCAACTTACAAAACATAATACCTATCCTACATTTGACTGTTTATGTTGATATAAACTTAATTTTTTGATCATTAACATATATGTTGTAAAAACAATATTCTGCTGTCAAATTTCGCCAAAATCTGATCAACGATTCTGAACAAAAAAACAACAATGTTTCAAGTCAACCAGAAGCCATGGTGTCCATATTTGATGACAAACTGCGGCGTGAACCACAATTCTTAGGCGGAGAAGAACCATTCAGAGGTGATGCACATTAAGTTTCCTGGACATCTGACCAATTGTTCTTAACAAGAAATTCAGTAATTTAGATGACATGTATGGGTGGGTTCATAAATGGCAGTGTTCGCATAAAGAGTCGATGCTTGGAACATTTTCACCAGGAACACTGTAAATCAGAGCTCAAAATCATGAAAAGATCTCGAAAAAGTGTCACCCAATCAGAGGCCCTGACTTCCATTTTTGTATTGAGATAGGCACAGTCGACGCATTCTAGAAAGGAGGCCATCCAAGGAACATCTACATCAAGTTTCGTAAAGATGTGACCAATGATTAT
>JAUMGZ010199357.1:0-23453 GCA_032359645.1 Pododesmus macrochisma | reverse complement strand
TCTGTATACAAACTGTTAAAACAAAATAACGAACACGATACGATAACCTCTAACTGGCTAAAGTACATTAAGCATATACTAGATGAATGCGGATTATCTTATATATGGAATTCTCAAAATATACCAAATATACAATGGTTGAAATTAACTGTAAAACAAATCTTAAGCGACCAATTTATGCAGAAATGGAAAACTGATGTTTTTGAAATGCCCAAATGTATAAACTATAGAATATTTAAGACTGAGTTAAAATTTGAATCATTTCTAAAGAAATTAAACAAAAAGAACGCAACCCTATTATGTAAATTCAGAACTGGAAATGCAAAGTTACCCATTGAAACGGGAAGATGGTTTAACATCCCTAGAAATGAACGAACATGCAATTTATGCAACAATCCAGAAATAGCAGATGAATTTCATTATATTTTTAATTGTAACTTTTTTAACGAAGTAAGAAATGAACGTATACCTAATAGATACAGAACACACCCAAACGTTTTGAAATTTGAACAGCTTTTCAGCACCCAAAACATAAAAATTCTCAAGAATTTAAGTAAATTTATTTCAGTAATTAAAGAAAATGTTCGCTCTCCATTTTAAATCACTTCAATTTCTGAAACACTTAAATTTTTTTTACAGATAATTACATCATCTTAAATAGTAACTTTAGTAACGGCTGTGTTCTTGTTGGTTATATATCCTATTCTTTTACTTTATACCTGTGTGCATTATAGATGCAATGTATAAAATCAATTAAATGTGTGTTGATGAAATATGTGTGATGTACTTCTTCACATATGAATTATTGTTTGTTTTTACTTACATGCATAAAATATTTGCTCATAATAATGAATGGAAGTCACACACTTGTTAAGTTAATTACATGTATTACTTCTTGTGTAAAATTAACTTGTGTTTATAACATGCCATGTTACACTATCGCCAAATAATGCAAATAATTGTGTTAACTATTTTATTCTTTGTGTTTGTTGTACAGTTTGTGAGAATAAAGCTTTTGTATTGTATTGTATTGTATTGTATTGTATTGTATAGTTAGATAAAACCCAATATCCAATCATAACTCGTTGGGTAACCTATATTTAGCAATCAATACATTTAACTAAATGAAAAAAAATCCCCAAAAATGTACTTATTAAGACTTTAGATAGAAACCTTCATTTTTGTTTTCTTGGTATTCTTTCTATCTCCTTTCCTGCCTCCTATATGTCTTTCTCTTTTTGCAAGTATTAGAAAACCCAGTTCAGTTGAAAGAGTATGACATTTGCAATAAATAGTTTTGATATAAGTATGTTTAAATGTTTGATTTCACTTTTTTATATTCCAATAAGAATTATGGTATATGACGATTAGTCGATCGTTATTTTATATAAATATTACTGTTTAATCATTAAAGGTGTGTGTGTGTGTGTGTGTGTGTGTGTGTGTGTGTGTGTGTGTGGTTTGATAAATTTACATACATGTCATATAATCTAACTTGTACTTTGATATGTTTTCATAAACTTGCATTATTTGAATTTAAATATACTACAACCATAGACTTACTTTAAGTCTATGCTACAACAAATCATAAATGTATTTTAAACATGCTTATACATATTGTTACATATTGGAATAAGTTATATATTTAAAAAAAAAAATCAGTCGAGGAACTGCTAATTGCAATTAGTGTATACGAGTTTAAATGTGCGGATACCCGGCCGGATGAATGCCTATCTTAATACTATAGGTAAGTCCCAATGTTTTTATTCAATCGAATAAACAATTGCTTATTCCACTTTTTTTAGAAATGGTTTAAACTGAATTAAATAGAATTCAAGCAAAGAACTGTTAACTTTTTACTGCTTCAACGTATGTACTACTGTTTACATTTTGCCAGGCCGTAAGATAAAATGTCATGATCTACATTCAAACATGTTAATTTCGTTTAGCACAAAGTCTGTGCCTTTCTCATTTAGAAGTGTCGAGGTTTCGTAATCAATGATCACGTGTTTGTCATGCCATATTTAAATTGTTGCAAATGTAAAGAGTTATAAATTGCTTCAGACATTTTAACACTTTTATCTGACATATTCTCATCATAATGGGGTTGTTATTGTTTCTATCGATGCTGTAAAAAGGGTCTTGTTGCCAATATTATGTATCAAAATAAAATAGGAAAACTATGTTTGATCTCGAAAACCTATAATAAAAGGCTTGTTGGGCCTTTCTTTATAACTCGTAGAGTACAAAGCTCTTCCAGAAACATGCACAGCGGTCCTCTTATGTATCCGTTCTCTATTTACCGTTCTCTGTTATTTGTGATAATTTGACCAGAACATTATATGTCGTTACCTGTGACAGAGTGACAAATTGATGTAACATTGTAAGTGTTATCTAGTCTCCCCCGCTGAGTCGCGGCCGATCTTAAAGATGGATATATTTGTCAACAATGGACAACAGTGATGACCCCGCCAAACAGACAATGCTTTTATCATGATGACACCTACCACAGCCTACCATGAAACACCAGTATTCATAATATATACGAATATTATAGCATCACATAGGGTCATCTACGGACACACTATCGATCATAGCTAGTATACTGAATCCTAGAACAGTGATCGGAGAGGGAGAAATCAAAGTTCACAACATCAAGAACACCATCGAACGAAGGTTTTTCTTAAGAAGACAGAGACTTCGTCATGAACTTGAGATTTAATTTTTAAAAAACAACCTTTAAGCTCGATCTTTGTCCAGTATGGTAAAATCAAACATTGAACTCTACGTGGTGAATTTTGGCATATGAGCAACTTATATTTTCCTATTTATCTTACATGTATTATTGCATGATGAACACGTCTTGAATAAGGATAATTTAGACGTGACTTTCTATAAGGTTTCATAGCATCACCATTTCCGATCAAAAATTATATCTTCAATATTTCTAGTCGTAAGTTCTTTGATTTTGAGCGAATCAAAGTTTTTAACGATTTCATGTAAACTAAATGTAATTTAAGTAATGTGATCTTCTCATCCAAAGAATTATATAACCATTGTGTAATGAAGATGTTGGCCTAATGAGAGTTGGGCCGTGAAATCGAATTCTTCACTTTCAAAAATATCAACTAGGTGTCTGTTTTCGTAAAAATATCTCTCCTATATTTTTGGTTGGATCTCTTTAACAGTTTCAGGTACTATTCAGAAAAGACAGATCTGGAAAATTTGATTACTGACTTATCGTGGAAACAGTGAGGTTTTTTTTTAACTTTAAATACTTTTTAAAAATTTGATTTAAATAGTATAGGATCCCTAATTTAAATCCTTCTGATTTTTTTAGAATCATTCATCATTTTTAAAATTTAAAGCATTAACAAAAACTAAACCTTTTATCAAAACGTTGAGCACTCTTTCCTAGAGTGTATTCTAAATAAATGTGCGACCATTCAAAGTGATCCAACAATGAAATAAAGAAAAACTGAGGGACAAAATCAGACAGCTATCTGACATTTTTAAGTGGTTAAAATCAGTTTTGTGTAAATTTCGACCAAAGTGAATGTCTTTTTTATATTTTACTATAAAATCTATTTAAACACACTATCTGAAAGCCTTTAATCTCAATGTTGACTTCAATTGATTTTATAGCATATCCTTAGTTTGAACATTTCAAAGTAGAAATGTTGACTTTATTAAGATAATTATGGAGCCCCCTTAAATATATGTAATAATTTCCCGCCGATATGTCATGTCATATGTTAGATCGTAGGTAGTCGGTATGCCCAGAACATTTTAATAATGCAATATAATGTAGTTTCAGCTACCAGGTCTCAAAACCCAGCGGTTTTATTGGTCTGCGGTTATAGAAAACGCGCTTTTATTTACATTTAGTTCAAGAAACACAAATATTTACATTTGTAATAACTTTAAATTAGATAATTTCAACAACAAAAAAGTACTAACAAGATAAAATTAAGATGCATTTATCAATAGGAAAAGGTGAAAACAAAAAAACAAAAATAAATATTGAACTCTTAAGTGTCCTTAAATGAAGGGGCAACTATTTACTCTCCTTCAACTTGTTTCGTAAAGGGGATTAAAAGATGTGTACGGGACCGCCACTTTCCGGAGGACATTGTTGGTCTGGTCTCTTCTCCAATCCTACCGGGATCATAAAACTGCATCCAACATAGTTTTATATCTGTCCATGTTGTTGAGGGACTCGCTTCCCTCCACCATTAGATTTTAAGAAAAGGAGGGCGATAGAGACTTGTACCATGTGCTCTTAAGTATATACTATCTAAACAATGTTGTACACGCTATTGTCGGGTTATTGTTATATTTATAGGATGTATTACACTGGTTAAATCTAAATATCAGGTTACCCTTGTTTTTAAAACACTTCAAATTCTATTGAGGACAATTGCTGTGTTATTTTTCTTTAAGCGTATATCTTTATAACAATCATATACATTTTCTTGAGGTCTTTAAGCGTATATCTTTATAACAATCATATACATTTTCTTGAGGTCTGGTGAAGTTAAGACAAAATAATGAGCATATTCAGTACATTAGAATAGATAGTTAAATTATGTACATGCTAAAACGTCCCTGTCTGCTCGACTTATTATATAATATTTCTATTAATTAAGTTAAATTAATTATTTACATAATTTAAAGAGACGACAGTTGCACTCAAGGTAGTTATTAACGTTGACAAGTTGCATTCTCGTTAGTCATGACATGATGTCACCAAATGCATATATACTTGCATTTTCATGGCATATTTGAATTATGATTTCCGTTTTGGACAATGGCAAATATAATTAATAGAAAAAGAATAATCTTACGGGTAGCAATCCATGTTAGAATGTTCACTTAAAACTGACCATCCGCTGATATAGTTTTTTTGAAATAAATGCACAAAGTATCCTCTTATTTTGGAGTTAATATTCCAAAGGAAATAAATACATTTTTCATATTTCCTGCACAAATAACATCTGCAGCTAAATGCAGGTTTAAGTCAAGTGCAACATTGTGACAAATTCTTGTCGTCTGTAAACTTGAACTCAATCTGGAGTGTTAAGTGTTAAAATCTCACATAAATGCGACAAAAATACCTTTCAATCAATCACGTGGTTTGGATATTTATCGTCATACAGTGGCAAATATTTGGCACGGACCACTAAACTTATATAATAACTAGATATTGATGGTTTGTAAAAGCGAATATATGATGGAGAAAAAAAACTTTTAAGTTAATTCTTAAAGATGACGTGTTACGGCGGATAAGCTCGACATCCCTACGTGAACAAAGGTTGGGAGGTTCTATAATTACATTTTGAGGTACATAGGTAACAAGCAGCTAGAAGGCGTTACATCTTCTTAAACGAAGTTTTATATGTTTTCTTAGATCTGAACTCGTACAAATGTAATTGAAACAGTTGACAAGCTGAATTCCTACCTCCATGGTTTATTTATCCAGCTATTGCGGAAGGGTAAACAGTACGTAAAGAAACACTTCATCGATTTTAAAATATTTCATTTTTGTGTAAATGTGTATGCAGTGAGCACATGGGCTGGTGTTATATGCTTACCTCTTTTCTAATTAATGTGTTTGGACATTCGGCTCTTTTTAATAATCAATCATTCTTTGGGTGAGACAGTGATTATATTAAATAATATAATATAACGTCATCTCTGATGACTAGGATTAGGTTTTCAAAAACAGCTTTCCAGAAAAACTCGCTGAAACACTCATATTGGAATACACGAAGATTATTTAATTATGGATTTGACTACCTTTAATCTTGTTAGTAGCAGATTATGCAAGGGTCTTCTTCCCCCCACCCTTCTTACTTCAATTCTTTGGAATTTTAACTCTAATTAAGTCTACCCATACATTATTGTTGCTCTTTGGCTTCCTTTGGTGGTCCGGCTTTTGAAATAGACCTGGTAAAATTTTGCTTTTTAAGATCAAATCAATGGCAAGCCATCGTGGACAAAGATAGGGATTTCCTAATATTAATAATTCATTTATTAATAATTCATTTATTAATATTAAGAATTCATTTTATTAATATAATTAATTATGATTTTTTGTCAGCAAGAGATAATGCATTTTAATGGCCACCATCTTCCATTTTTTTAGATATTGCTAGGCCCAAGTCCTTAAAAGCCGATAGACCTAGCCCGCCTCTAGCTCTATGAATGAAAATTCCCGTGCTCAAACGGGAGCAGCTCTTGTCGGTTAAATTCACTTTAAAGTCATTTATAGGTATTTTTTAATATTAATAAATGAATTATTAATATTAATAAATGAATTATTAATATTAAAAAAGGAATTATTAATATTAAAAAAGGAATTTTTAATATTAAAAAAGGAATTTTTAAAATCAAAAATTCTATGCACTTTATGAATATTAATAAATCATTTTTTAATATTAATAATTCATTTTTTAATATTAATAAATCATTATTTTAATATTAATATTTCATTTTTTAATATTTGAAAATGATTTTCTAATATTTATAAATGAGCCAAGGAATTATTAATATTAATAATTGTTTTATTAATATTTAATAAATCATTTTTTAATAATAATAAATGATTTATGAATATTAAAAAAGAATTATTAATATTAATAAATGAATTATTAAAATTAAAAAATCCTCTATTTTGTCCACGATGGCTTGCCATACAAATCTTCTTCGTATAATCATCTTCACTGTCATTTCCGCCCGTCACTACAAAGCTAGCGTCTGTTTGTTCATACTAACTGTATATGATAATCTTCAACGTCATTTCCGCCCTCCACTACAAAGTTAAGGTACTTAAGCTAATAATAACTGTGTATAATCATCTTCAACGTCACTTCCGCCCTCCACTACAAAGTTAATGTACTTAAGCTAATATTTACTGTGAATAATAATCTTCAACGTCACTTCCGCCCTCCACTACAAAGTTAAGGTACTTAAATTAATACTTACTGTGTATAATCATCCTCAACGTCACTTCCGCCCTCCACTACAAAGTTTAGATCGATGCCGTCACATACCGTGTCATACGTCATCTTTGGCGCTAAAGTAATACCACCACTACTGGAAAATGTTCTTCAACTTTCAACACAAAAGTAAACACGTTAAACTGACGGTAGATTGAAACAAATAGCAACATAGGACCAAGAGTAATAAAGGGTTGCAAGGGGTCCCATGAGAGCAAAATTCGATCCAATTCCCAATAAAACATGAACTATTCTTAATTTTGAACTGAAAAATAGAAATTTTTGGCAATTTTGTAATCAAAGAAAAGTTTTATTCGCTTTGTTTGCGATAAATGTATTAGATAATACATTGATAGAACAGATCTACTCAAAAGCACAGTTACTTGGGGATAATGTGCATTAGCCTTGTGACAAACACCGGGTTCTATGCACATATATGGGAGCCTATATATGCATAAAACCCGGTGTTTGTCACAGAGCTAATGCACATTGACCCCAAGTACCTGTGCATTTGCAAGGGCAAATGGAAATAAAGGGGAGGAACTCTCACAGAACAATCAAATAAATACAAAATAAAAAACGTAACATTAAGAACATCTTAGTACAAAACCTAAAAGCAAAACCAGGTGTTCGGGAAAATTGTGCGTTTTCCCGTTCATATATGTTACCCGGCTTGACGTTATGTAACAATATATTAGCAATCAGGGGTGTGACAGCAAGCAAGAGCGTATTAAGGATAATAACCCGAGTTAGTTTATTCTTATATCTCGTGATTATGATTTGAGAGTACAGTGGATTATCGAAAAATTAACAACTTGTTTGAGTTTGAGAATATAAATGTAATGGTGTGAGAAACGAATATACATTATCATTTTTTGAACATATGTATCTTCCTTATTTCTTTATATAATAAACTGTGCCATGAGGATCATATCTCAACATTTGCATAATGCATATTAGGATAATCTCGACAGCAGTTACAACTGAACATACAGATGACAATCTAGATAGAACTCGACAACAAAAAGAGGAAGAGTGGAATATATAGAAAGAACGAAAGCATCGCAAAACTTTTGATTCGTTAATTGTGTACAACTTATGCACAACATTAAAATCAACATAATAAAGAGCAGACGTTGAAATTATTTACATATATCCTGCTGTACAAAACTGCCATCTCATCAAATGTTCGTAGATGTAATTCATAAGTATCATCTGTATAAGTAATCATTGTACACATTGAATTAACCAAGTATGTCGCCTACATTAAGACTCGCGCATACAGGACATACAAATACAAAACATATTTACCTTTTGCCTTGAAATAGAAGTCCTGTGTTGCAATATCCGTTGAATTACGTCATCACGGTCTGCTTTAAGAACGTAACTGAGCAATTTTAAAAACTGGACCGAAAATGTCAAAGTCTTTCAAATTGAAGATCATTTCCTCGTTTGAATGTATTTCCTCGTGCAAATAATCAAGGTCAAATCATCGTAGAGTTAGGTTTTTGTTAGTTAAATACTCGTGACATTGATCTCTTCTTTTTCTTCCCTAGGTAGAATTCTCAAAGATCCTTTTTTCTTTCAATTAGTGTTTTCCTTTCTGGCAAAGATATGATCCCTTCAAATCAACGAAGTCGGTGATTTGAATATAAATAGACGTCAAGAAAAACATATCCTGGGTCTGCTGTCGTCTGCTTGTCGTAGGATATTTTCTTTAATATCTGCAAGACGAATTTGATTGATATATCGCTTAGATATATGCAAATGTGACCGTATAACTACACAAAAACATAATGGTAGCGATAAAATTAAGTAATCCGCTGACAAGTCTAACGACGTGAAGTCTTCCCTTGGGCTACGATGGACACCTTGTACACATTTACCTTCCACCAGCTATTATTTACACCTGTATACTATAAATAAAGTGTACCATTTTCGAGAGCGATAACTCATGTATGAAAATGAAAAAAGTTTTTATCATAGATATTTCTTCATAAATCAAAATGTAGTTTCTTACCTGTTTCTTTTATAAACTAATGTAAATATAACTTGTTCATAGTAAATACATACATGTTTTGTGTTACCACTATCGTTCCTGCATCGTACATAGATTTATTAACATACGGTTATATATAGATACCGACGAGCTGGTGTAAAGTTGAGGCAGTTGGGAAAAAATTATGTTGTAAAAGGTTTCGTGCTGTGCTATGTAAATATTCGGTTAACGAGACATGCAAATTAAACAATATTTACGCATTTTACAGAAAATAAATCATACATATCAAATATTCACGCTATTCTATATGCCTTTCACAAACACCATAATTATGAACAAAATATCGCGTGGGGCAGTTAGGTTAAACAAGTAATAACACTTCTTTGGCTAAGATCAGTAACGTGTGTTTCTTGTTAATGGATTGTTAAAACTTTATTATTAATGTTTTATTGTATGTACATGATAAAATTATTTATATTCGAATATTACAAATAAGTGGGAAAAGCAAAGCATATCAGTATAAATGCTATATCCTGTGTCTTATATTAAATGCATATTCTGTATCTTATATCAAATGCTATATTCTGTATCTTATATTAAATGCTATATGCTGTATCTGATATTAAATGCTATATTCTGTATCTTATATTAAATGCTATACTCTGTATCTTATATTAAATGCTATATTCTTTATCTTAAATTAAATGCTATATTCTGTATCTTATATTAAATGCTATATGCTGTATCTTATATTAATTGCTATATGCTGTATCTTATATTAAATGCTATATGCTGTATCTTATATTAAATGCTATATGCTGTATCTTATATTAAATGCTATATTCTTTATCTTATATTAAATGCTATATTCTGTATCTTATATTAAATGCTATATTCTGTATCTTATATTAAATGCTATACTCTGTATCTTATATTAAATGATATATTCTGTATCTTATATAAAATGCTATATTCTGTATCTTATATTAAATGATATATTCTGTATCTTATATTAAATGCTATATTCTCTATCTTATATAAAATGCTATATTCTGTATCTTATATTAAATGCTATACTCTGTATCTTATATTAAATGCTATATTCTGTTTCTTATATTAAATGCTATACTCTGTATCTATATTAAATGCTATATTCTGTATCTTATATTAAATGCTATATTCTGTATCTTATATTAAATGCTATATGCTGTATCTTATATTAAATGCTATAATCTGTATCTTATATTAAATGCTACATTCTGTATCTTATATTAAATGCTATATTCTGTATCTTATATTAAATGCTATTCTCTGTATCTTATATTAAATGCTATTCTATGTATCTTATATTAAATTCTATATTCTGTATCTTATATTTAATGCTATACTCTGTATATTATATTAAATGCTATACTCTGTTTATTATATTAAATGCTATACTCTGTATGTTATATTAAATGCTATATCTGTATCTTATATTAAATGCTATATTCTTTATCTTATATTAAATGCTATATTCTGTATCTTATATCACAAATGTTCATTAGTTATCGTCAGAAACCTTCATTAAAACATTAGCTTACATCATAAGTAACAAGGAAATAGTTTTATACCACTCTTGCTCACGTCAACCAATTACAGATCTATCATTCTTTAAATGAACGTATGTTAATAGCATTATATATACTGACAATCAGCGGCCTTGTTTTGAGAACAATTAACTAAGTTTTGCGTCATTGTTAAAGTATAACGTTATTTAAATATCGCTTTCGGCAAGAGGTAATTAATTTGCTTTACTCCTTAAATAATAATAGATAATAATAATATATTTTAAGATGTAATCGAACTAAAAAAGTAGAAATAACAGCAAGAGAAGCATATGAAGCGATTTCAAAAGAGAAATGTTGGTGGGCATTGGGGACAGATGGCTGGAAGTTTTATAAATCACTCGATCACTCGGAAAAGTAAACATTTCCGTTTCGGTTAAGCATAATAAATACTGTATATTGTACAACATTGTCGACAGTGTCATGCATATTAAAACTAGTCATGGTATATTATCGTACCTCGGACAAGTTTCTATAGCGATGATTAGTTCTGAGTAAGTCACATGGTGACCCTTTATGAGATAATAGAGGGTCAGTACGTTTCTTAAGGGGCAATATGGCGCCGACATAATTTCCAGTCGTCGCTTAACATTTTTGAATTCGTATTGTGGATACATTTTGGAGTTATGTCCCGTTTTATGTGTGTTCAGGCGAAAATGCGTCTTTGTTTCCTTTGAGTTATCTCCCATATTCTTATGAATATTTATGAGGTCTAGTTTCACTTTGCTCATTCAATGTTTACGTCTGCTAGCGATATAGATCGAGCTGCTGTATTTCGTCATGATGGAACGATTTGGGTCGGCCTTCCGGAAAGACATTGACTTTAAAAGGAAAAATATGCATGCAGAGAGGACGCAAAAAAGTAATATTCAGGCGTCCAAGCTCCTCAAGGAATATTTAGAAGCCAAGAAACAGATCTTAATTATGTTTTGATTATTATAAAACGGTAAATGTTAAAAGACAAGAAAGGTCCTTGGTACTATAAATTCGTTATATGGTTTGTTACTGACCCTCTATGGTTCTGTAAGGGGTCAGTTACAAACATATTCGCCGGCTCATGCCGGCGAATAATAACTTATAATGTTAGTCAGCGTGTGTATTGCGAATGCATTGCTTTATTTTCTTGGTGTTTAATTCTGTGGGACAAGTAGCATACGCTTGTGTCAGATTCAGTTTTGACATACTTTACATCTACAGATGTACTAGTAAAATATTCGTGACTCACGAATTTGTAGTTGCAGTTTCGTTTTCTTTATTTTTATCCAATAAAACTTTAAACGCCATTGTTTCCCCAAATGAATAATTCTAAATACCTATGCTTTGCACCTATTTATATTGAAATGCCGTTGTTTATTCCCCGTTACTCGAAATGCTGTTGTTTTTCCCCAAATTCAACTTGAAATATTTACTTAAAATACCGTTGTTTTCCCGAATTTAACTTAAAATCTTGTTGTTTTTCTTCAACTTTGGATAAACTCCGCTTCACAAAGGGGACATAGATATCTGTTATGTTTTGTTACAGATGGTTTAGGGGAGGCTTACACCCCAGTCCCTGTGTGGTGATTGTTAAGCGAACCACAAGGAAACAGTCAGAAATTTGCACAACGACACAGGCCACGAACAATTTCAAAAAATGCCACCAGGATTGCCTGATCTGGCTGAGGAACGAATCAACGCATGCAGTAGAATTAACTCCGGCACATAAAGATCTAGAACGACACATTGTAACTTGCGGGTCGAGGTAACACATGGTAAACGATGATGTTCAACGACGTGTTATGCTCCACTCTTAGTGTCACGTTTTGGCCGCGCCGTTGTGCCCCGTTTCTGACCCCACGTTTTGCAAATTTCGGCCGGTTTATGCTTCGCTGCCGGCACGATCTAGCTCGCTGTCGCCACGCGGTGCCTCGGTGTTTCCATACGTTACTAAACGTGGCGGCCAAAACGTGACACCATGATTGGGACAATACGAAGCGCAAAGGAGCAGGCCGTGGAAGGAGAATGGAAGCGCAGCTAACTAGAACGAACTTGAAAGAACTGGAACGTGTCAGAACGATGAAGTACGAATTCCTATTTAGCCTACGTCATCTTGTATATATATATATGTATGTAGTAATGAACAGTTTAATCCTATTAGCAGTACTGCTTTTGGAATAAAACTGAATTGAATTGAAATTCCGTATCGAGACAGGTCGTCCTAATATCGTTCTCTGTCTTCTTTCCCCACAGCAGAAATTGAACCAGAAAAAACGAAAACTGGCGAAATTAACAACTAAGCGGTAAGAGTCACAAAGGATTGCAATGAAGACGAAGGATTACACGCAAATACACACCGCAAAATGCGCGAATGGGATGCAACGACAGTTTTGAGCATTTTAAAGCTATCGTATCACCTATGTTAATGGAGACGATGCGCGAGGAAAGTTTATACAGAGCAAGATCGAATTAAAAAATATCAGAACATTCAAAGCGATTTTCGCTACGAATGCCAGATCGTTGTAATTCGCTGAAAATCGCCACAGTGGAACAGGGGTTAACACGACGGTAAATTTGTTATATAAAACAATTCGTTCAACTTTGGTTATAGGTCTATTTATCAATTTTTTCATCTATTTACTTATTCATATTAATTAAAATGTAATTTATACATTTATTCGTATGAGTGAAGCTACAAAACATTTTCTGGCTAGTATGACAGAAATGTCAAACCATAAACAACATAAACGACAATTTTCAATAGACAATGACAAGTAATTCGTACTCACTGAACATTGCGCTTTAACGTTAGTAACTTGACAAGTAGATTTATATTCAGCTTCATGTTTTGACGGGTGACACATGATCACTGTCCTATAAACATGCATCACAGACAACATTTGTTTACTCTTTGAATTGTAAAGTGTTTTGTCCTTGTAATCTTAAGATGTTTTATATCGCTCGGTAACGTTAAACTCACCCGCGTTTCATCTTCCTTACGGCGTTTTTGTTAGTTCTTTAGAACATGTGGACCGAAGGCTCAATGTGGAAATTTAAACATCGTTTCATGTTAACCTTTTTCCTTTTTTTTCAATTTCGACACCCTAAGGAAGACATCAGACTTTTTCAAACTAAGTAGCTTGAACTCAGGGAGCGCCAAAAGCAGTAAAACGTGCAAATGTTATACTTTTTTTGTAGGCGTAATATTTTTGGTATAGCATCCTTATGGAGATCTAAGTCTGGTTTAGCGGTTTCGGTGTGGCCATAAATGCGGCTATACCGATCATAAGTAAATAAATACAGAATATGATTCATACATCTCGCATACAAAAGTGATAATTTTATTTGAAATATCATTAGGACATTCGTGTTTACTGTTTGAACAAGTGATTATGTAAACGCACCGCACTCAGGCAGAGGTGACACCCGAACAAAGACTGATGCTGTTATATCACTTCATAATTCTTCCTTTAAACAACGCACGACATACCTTTGATATTTCCTACGTATCTATGGTGATGTTTTCATGCAATTACAACACTATTGGACCACAAATTGGGCGACGTCCAACAACCAAATATCATATATGATTTTAAGTGTTTATAGATCTCAAGTTATTTTCATGAATTAAAGTGCTACATATTTCGTATTTCATGAGTCAACGGAAAGCTGAGAGACTTTTAAATGTTGCCACGGGTCACATAAATTTAGGCTACACCATGAAGTCAGATTTTCAATAGAGCCAATGTTGACTATTACTTTTGAACCATATAATGTCAGGATTAATACTTTGGATTAATACAATA
This sequence comes from Pododesmus macrochisma, assembly GCA_032359645.1. Lineage (NCBI taxonomy): Eukaryota > Metazoa > Mollusca > Bivalvia > Pectinida > Anomiidae > Pododesmus > Pododesmus macrochisma. The sequence continues at coordinate 9,064 of JAUMGZ010199357.1, read as the reverse complement.
AAACAAGAGACCCGTGGGGCCATAACGTCCATCTGGTTGAAATTTGTCCAGTAGTTTCAGAGAAGTCGTTTAAAGACATACTGTCAAATTTGCCCTTTTTGACCCGCCCAATTGTCCCCTTGGGGTCAGGGCCTTTATTTGTACAATCTTAAATCCTCTTTCTCTGGGGATTATTCCTGCAAAATTTGGTTGATATCTGCCCAATAGTCTCAGAGGAGATGTCGTTTAAAGGCATACTGTCTAATTTACCCCTTTTTGCCCCATCCACCTGTACCCTGTGGGGTCAAGGATTTCATTTGTACACTCTTGAATCTCCTTCCCCTAAGAATGTTTCCTACCAAATTTGGTTTAAATATGCCCAAAAGTTTCAAAGGGGATGTCGTTTGAAAGCAAACTATCAAATTTACCCCTTTAGGCCCCGCCCTACTGTCCCCTGGGGGTCAGGGACTTCATTTGTACAATCTTGAATTCCCTTCCCCATGGGATGCTTCCTGCCAAATTTGGTTGAAATCTTGCTTCTAGTCTATGAGGAGATGTCGTTTAAAAGCAACTATCAAACTTACCCCTTAAGGCCCCGCCCACCTGTCCCCTGGGGGGTCAGGTACTTTATTTATACAATCTTGAATCCCCTTCCTTTAAGGATGCTTCCTTCAAATCTGGTTGAAATCTGCCTAATAGTCTCAGAGGTGATGTCGTTTAAAGACATACTGTCAAATTACCCCTATTGACCCAACCAACCTGTCCCCTGGCGGGGGTGTGGGGGGGGGGGGGGGTCAGGTGCTTCATTTGTACAATTTTGAAAACCCTAAGAATGCTTCCTGCCAAATTTGGTTGACATCTGCCTAGTAGATTCAGAGGAGATGTCGTTTAAAGCAAAAGTTAACGACGGATGGGCGACGGACGGGATTTGTATGAGAAAAGTCCACCTTGGACTTTTGGTCCAGATGGACTAAAAAAGGAAGAATCCACATTCATTTGAATTAAAATTGTGAATTGCATCAGTTGGACAATCTGCTGCAAGCCGAGTTTCCCTACACTGTTTCACTACGAATTGAAAGTGGTTTGTTTACGTAGAGAAATGTTCTAAATGTAAAATCAAACGTCGCGTGTGTCATGACTTCTTCATCGTAGATCACCAAAAAATATTTAGCACGTGAAGAGCCACGAAGCTTATAAGCTTAGTATACACATATTGTTTATGTCAGAGTGTAATTAATTATTACATAAACGCATCATGCTTTTGCATTGAATATGATCATCAATGAAGATGAATTGTATTGAATGAACTATCTAGGTATGTTGGCTATGTATTTTCTGGGGAAGAATAATAAAAACTGTAAGACTGTAACTGACCTTGACGATTGCAATTTGCCAATCACACAGACCATGATCATGCATTCATATCATAATGTAGAATGTGTCATTCGGTGCATCGGTGCATCGGTGCATTTTGCTGTATTGTTAGCGCTTTCCAATGAAAATTTGAAGTGGAACGTAAATATGTCAGTGCTTGATGCATTTCAGTCGACAGGTGTCAATATATATATCATGCAACACAAATTCACCATTTCCAGGTATTTTTGTTTGGGTTTATGTTAGATAAGCGTTTGAGTACTTCAATAGATTTTGAGTCATGAAAATGCAACGAACAAATCATATATTCATCAACAACTTTGTTTACAAACTAATTTCAGTGCGTCCGTAAGGTCACCGATGTCAAATGAATCTATAACGGCGCTGTGTGTGTAACTTATTTATGTCATAATAAAGCATTAATTGTAGATATTGTCAGTTGGTTGTCAGCCTCGCAATAGAATATGAGCTCGTGTGGTAGCGTGGTTAAAGTGGTAACACTAATAACATATACGAAAAAGCATTCAAACAAACAGCCATACAACTCAGTATGGCAGATTAAAAGTGTGAAGCTGTATTATAGTCTGGAAACGGTGTACGTGCGAATGTATTTAAAAATTGTATCACGTTTTTTTGTTTGTTGTTGTTGTTTTTTTTCTATCGTTATCTTTGTCTTCGAAGACGCGTGTTCTTCGTGTCATTTTGTGGACTTTTCAACATGAAAAAAATAGTAGAAAAACAAAAAAATCAATAAACAAAAACAAAAAATGTTATGTAAACAGTGTATTAAAACCATGGAATTAAGAAAAATGTTAACAAAATTTACTCACATATGTTCATATGATAGTTATGTATTCCAGGTGTAGTGATTTGTGTTAGCTTGCAATGTGAAAAGGTAGTATATATGATATCTGTCTCTCACAATTTGAAGATCGCCTAGTATTGTTGAGAATCACCTGAGTTTGCTAAATGTATATACCGCCAGACAATTACAATGCACTTTATATCTCCTAAATGACCACCTAGACTGACCGTTGTGTGGATAATTATGGGCGTCTGTTTCTTTCAAAGAAAACATGACATATAAGCTGCTGTAAATGTACGCCGTTTTCATAAAGACTTTGTAATCAGAACATCTAAATAACGAGAGCGGTGAACCCAAAGGGTAACAAGCATGACAATACAATGTGATAAATGCATTGTCAACGTAATACGTATTTTACACAATAAGAGGATATATAGCACAATAACAAGTGCATGTAACATGCATTGCAACTATCAGCTTATAAAATAACAGTTAGTTAATACAACGAGACAACACAGCACACACATATCAAATGATTGACAAGAATGGCACGAGTAATCAGACGAGACTAATACGTGTGTAACAATTTATACACAAAATGACAATACTTATTGCAAATGTTGTTAAGTTTGCTTACCGTCTTTTCAGTGGTTGTCTCCCTGTGTTATGTGGTCTAACTACTCTCTCTGTTCTATTTTACGCTTAGGTCAAATTTACAACAGGAAAGAAAGCACAATCTGTTTTATTCACACATGTATCAGCTTCCGTTTTAACGCAAGAAACCAAAATACACAATTGATATTTTCCTTTAACGCACACTGGCAAGAGTAAATAAAGACTTAAAGTATTACAAAAACGCTGGTTAACACTGTCCTCGAGTAAAAGAGCCTCTTCTATTGTCATTCGTAACAAATACGGATTATCGCGCCCAATAACGACAATAAACAACATAAAGTAACAACAATATTGTAGTCCTTTAAATTTTGAAGTTCATCTTAACTCCTGTTTATAGCTTTACAACTGAACGTCTCGGGTTATCAGGCACGTGGAGGTTGATTGAATCGTCACATTGAATACATTTAACAACATTCATTTTATATAAAGAGGGATTTTAAATCGCCTTACACTGCTACTAAAATCAAAGATACATGTTTCCGGCGGCACTAGGTGCTTTGTGCCTCTATGTGTGTATAGTGGGCCCCACCACGCAGACTCTGGACAGATGTTAGTGTCAAATAACACTTATCGCCATTATTCATTATGCGACAGCACGCAGTTTTAAAATGTGCATTGATATACATGCGTCTACACATAGTAAATATACATGTGCGTATAAGTGAAAGTGTATCGTTTATATATCACATGTAATTAATGTTAGAAACGACCTCGCTTTGTCTTCCCTTTTTTGTCTTCTTTTGTTTATTTTAGCGTGGCTTGGTTTGGGACTGTTATTGATTATTTCCTACGTTCTCACAGCGGACCCCTGGACTGTTGTCGATTATAAGTGCTACTGCACTGACGTACACACAAGAATACTTAAGAAAATGAACTACCTCTATATCTGTATAATTAACAAATGGGTTTGAATTTTTATAAATCGATGACACATATTAAAAAAATTTCGACATCCATTTTAGCATATTATCAATAGAATGTCTTATCCTTTTCTTTCTACTTTATTTTTGTTCGTTTGTTATTTAAAGTGACAAACACACTGACGCATGGTAATTTTTGCTTGGTTTTTAATTCATTTTCAAAATGGTTATATTTATTAAGCATGAAAAGTTAGAAACTTTACGTTAATTAAACCTGAAGCTCAAGTATCTTCACAAAATTACTAAATTTTAAAAATAATCAAAATTTATAATTCGGGGCGAATTATAAAGACTGACAGGCATAACGCTTCAACTTTCGTACATAAACAAGGAAAACATCCCCAAAGTCGTCTTCACGTGGATATTGCTCGGGAAATATAGTTAGAAAGTGTTGTTGTTTTCTGTTTCTGTTATCAGACAGAGTTCATTCAGTGATGTAGGTACATCAGGATACGATTTTACCTGTGCTTAGAAACTGTGAATTTTGTCAGGGCAAAATAGACGCTCGCTGGATTTGCACGGATATTGCAGTCCACATGACTGGTATTGATGCTTTTTTTAAACTGTATCGCTGTCCAACCTTACTTCGTCTGCATAGTGCATACTAATTAGGGAAAAGACCGACCAGGAGGCGGGTCTTCGTGAATTTTTAGATATTTCGCTGGCTGGAAATCTGGCATCTTACTTATCGAAAATATTCTTTTTATGACAGATCATCTAATTATAGCGCTATTATAAATATTTTGTTTTATTACAGTATTTGCTTTCATCTCAATATTGGGAGACAAATGTCGGTTAGCCTCTCTTGTAACCACAAAATGGCGTCGCGCTCACATTGGTCCGTTGATCGTGCGAACGTAGTCAACATATTATCACAGTCCGTTGTTACATGGGTTAATTCTTGCATCAAATATACAATTTTTCAGTGTACACATGCGATTAAATGGTTGTTTTGTGATGTAAAAATAAAAAATAAATGCTTTTCAACACGACAGCTTTGCAATAAAAAAGAAATTTTGCATACTTTAAATGTATATATTTTAACAAATTACAATAAGAAGTCATGTTCTCTGGCGACAAAAGTACGCAATGGCCGTACCTACCTATAAGGCTGAAATTTTGCTAGACATCATATATTTATAGTATATTATTTTTCAAAATATATAAAATTTGGCCACCAGCTAGTGCGACATTTATATTTGTTTCCGTTTTGATGTTTGCTGATACATAGTCAGTTTCGTAACAACTTACCGTTTTGTTATATTTTATTATTGACTGTTATTATTAAATAACTATGGTAAGTTGTGCATATCCAAATAGCTTATGAATATTTTCAAAAATGAATGACGCATATCATAAAATTCAGCTTGATTACTCTTACATAATACATATGCATGTATATAGCGAAAACTAACATAATCTTGTCATCTGTTGACTATCCTCCTTTTAATCATGTCGTGATTCTTACCAGTACATAAACATGCTGTAAAAAGATATTCATAAAATTTCATCTTACCGGAGTGTGTGTGTGTGTTCCCTAAATTTCTTGTTTATGTAAGTTTTATTGTTGATGACGGATTTACAACGTGCAAACTGAAGTTCAAACTGTAGAAAAAGTGTATGTGTATGTACACAGGAAACTTTGTTGTATGCATTATTGCATATGTGCAATTATTACTCGAACATGGAAGGAAATATAAAGGTTATTATATCTATGTGTTTTCAGAATTTGTTTAGTTGCAGCTAGAGTTCTATATAACAGATCACCTTAATTGAAACTTTATGAAGCCTTCAGATTCCGAGTTAAGTTGCAGCTAGAGTTCTATATAACAGATCACCTTAATTTAAAACTTTATGAAGCCTTCATGTTCCGAGTTAAGTTGCAGTTAGAGTTCTATATAACAGATCACCTTAATTGAAAACTTTATGAAGCTTTCAGATTCCGAGTTTAGATATACAACAGGAGATAATGACCTTATTTTACAAGATTTATGAGTTATAAATTTTCAGTCAGACACGCACTATCAGATTCGACACATTTTCATATCATTGACCAAATATCCCTGTGGTCCGCCCTTATGATGACCTTTGTACAAAATATAAAATTCAGACAGATAAGTAAGCAATGTCTTGTTTTGTGTAGAATAAATATTCTCATTGAAAGCAGGAGACATATAATAAAAGAGGCAGGATTAAATGTTGCATGTGCCGTATGAAGTTGTCTGCAAGTAAATACATTGCATAAATAATTACTCTGTGTAGGCTTCATGGTAGGAAAATTGTTTTACTGAGAGAGAGAGAGAGAGAGAGAGAGAGAGAGAGAGAGAGAGAGGGGGGGGGGGTGAGCGCCATAGCCTGGGGATAACAGGTAGGGGAAGCAAACATATTTTTTGTCGCACTCATATATATTTATATATTTGCCGGGATTTTTTTTGTAGAAATAAAAGAGAAAATGCACAAATCTGGGGGTGCCTCCCTGCCCCTCCCCTCCCCACCGCAGGCTACGGCCCTGACTCTATACGATACGTTATGATATGTAAATATATATGATATACATGCACCAGTTATATAATGGTTGCTTAATGTAATAGGGGAGGTAACTCCCGTTTCGTAAGCATTGCTATGTCAATATGAATAGGATGTATGGTCCGAAAAGTGGTTGCTGATATGTCTCTTATTCATTAAACGTTTTTTTTATTATGATGAATAAAATATAAGGTTTTTGATAATTAAATTCTTTAAGCTATGCCGATACCCGTATTGAATTGTGAATAATGTGCACCAGCAAGCAACGTTTATGCTGAATGCAGAAAATAACATAGAGCCGAGGTGACAACCAGATCTCATGCCACAGACGAGCGTTTTATCAAAGAATGTTATAATATAATGCATGCACACTGTATGTTGAATAGTGAATCTAATAGACAGAGAAGAATAGTATACCACTGGAAAACAGTATATGTGTATTAGCGAAAGTCGGTCTTCTAGCCCAATACCAAACAGAATAGCTTTAGAATGGGCACGGGACCTAGGAACCCACCATGAACTTAGAAGCCAAAAAGGGAGAACTTTCAACTTCCAGATCGGATGAGGTTTCAGAGTATTATGACATAATAAAACCCTTTCAAACTCGTTCCTCTTGCATGTCAATCTTAACTTCCAATCTTCCTCTCTAGCAGGCAAACTATGGTTTACAATATTTTCAATGTAACCTCATTTATAGATCTGTTGATTTTCAAAAATGAATCAAGGTAACCAAGACTGTATTTTGTATGAATAACTGCAATATCGGCGATATCAAAATTTGTCGAAAGAAGCAGTTTTTTAAAACAATTATCCGTCGTACCTGCTAAAGCATTTAATCGCCAATGGTATGACTTGTATTATTCGTTGGTTATCAATTCAGTTTTTCTCGGTTAAAAATTATAGACCGGTGATTTTCCAGATCATATAAGAGTTAAGGTGTAACTGGGATATCCTACTTGTATTTACGCCATGATGCTCCAGTTTGGTAGCACTGATTGTGTAACTACCGTCATATGATGGACGATGTTATTTGTCGTCCAATGAAATAAGTGTTAACTATCAACTCGAATCAAAGTTATATTGTCTCTCTGAATTGCAACCTCCCTGGAATATATAATATGCATTGACTACATTCGTTATAGTGTTGGTTAACCCCATAAGCAAAACCTACGTTTCTCTGTATTGTGTGTTATATCTTTTACTATTAACACTATCGATTTCGTCACACAGATTCAATAATCGGTCCATGCGATATCACTCTTTTCAAAGGGGTGATTAATGTTGATAAGACCCAAACCTTGCATTTTAATCGACAGAATAAATAGAATAGTGAAAAGTTGGCATGATAAGTTCATGTATCTCCATTGCTACAAAATATGCACCTTAGATTAGGTATGTATGCTTAGCACTCCTCATGCTAAGTAATTCAATAAATAAAAACCTTATCAGTTTGAACTACCCGAAAAATCTAAAACCTTACTATGGAGGACCGTACATAACACATTAAAATTCACACTTTGGTACGCTATTTGAAAAAGAATGACGTCGTCTAGTAAAGCAATAAAGCCGCACGTCACCACCGCGAAAATCCTTAAAAGATTGATAGCCCAAATGGCACGCACGTGTGTGTGTGCATATCAGTTGGAGCGTTCTTAAACGAGTTTTCATTTCATGCGAGATAATAAAAATAAGTCTAAAAGTTTTCATTTTAGCGCAGATGCGAGACTTCTCCGAGACATCTTAAATAAAGACTTCGAATTTCATAATTCTCATATAATGAATATAATATTAAACGAGTTTAAGACATGTTTCATGTAACACTCAAAACAAACTCTTCAAACGTGCTCCGATGGGTTTAAGTCCATCTGGACCGAAGGTCCAAGGTGGACTTTTCTCATATAAATCCCACCCGTCGTCCTTTTCACATTTTCGACTTCTCCTTCAAAACCTCTGGAAGAATTACATTTAAACTTGGTAGGATGTATCCCTGGGAAGGGGATTCAAATCTGTTCAGATGAAGGGGCTCGGTCCCTTGGGGGCGCCACTAGGGAACCAAAAGGGGAATATTTGACAAAACTTCTAAAATCTTGTTCTACATGTAATAATGTAGGTCCAGAGTTTAATGCTTTGGTATATAGTAACTTTAGGGCTTGGGGAACCAAGTTTGTTCAAGGCGTGACCCTGGGGTCGATAATAGGTCACGCTTTTTGGGGTCAAAGTTCAACACTACATGCATATATATATATATATATTGCAAATATGTTTACTTTTCACATTTTCGACTTCTTCTCCACAACCACTGGACCAATTGCATCCAAAGTTAGAAGAAGGCATCCCTAGAGGAAGGGGGTTCAGATTTGTTCAAATGATGGGGTTCGGCCCAAAGGGGTGCAATTTTTGGGGTCAAAATTGAAAAATTTGACAACATTTCAAAAATCTTCTTACATTACAAGAAAGTCTAGTTTTGTACTTGCTGAATGGTAAGACTTGCGTACTGCTTATTCTTAAAAAGCATGGTAAGCTGTAATAAGCTTGAGGTTCAGTTTGTGAGCCATATAAATAAATTATTTATTAATTAAATGGCTTCCCATTCAGCTAATTACCGTATGGTATCCTGTTTTGGCAAAAACAAAAATTGCAATTCTAGGAGCAAACTGTATCCGGTGTGGCTATGCATTGAGAGATTGGGTGATGGGGGTTACATTTGCTATTGCAGCATTTGCTTTTACATGCATGCTCAGTCCCCAAGGGGCACTTCTAGGGGATCAATAAGGGGAAAATTTGA
>JAUMGZ010199346.1:0-12643 GCA_032359645.1 Pododesmus macrochisma | reverse complement strand
GTTTGTTTGTTTGTTTGTTTGTTTGTTTGTTTGTTTGTTTGTTTATTTATTTATTTATTTATTTATTTATTTATTTAATTTTATCTATTATAGTTCTTTATAAGAATGCTCCAATGTGTGTTGAATTTCTAATTGTAACCAAAACGTATACACAGAATGTATGTAAAAAATAAATATACTTATACTGATCGTTGCAAGTTTTGCACTCCTTTATTTTTTGTTTGGTGTACTGAGCACGTGCAAACACGTTCGTGACTTTGATGCATCCACATGATATTAATACCCGCGTTAAAACACGTATTACTCAAAGAGTAAACTACGAAATGTGTAATAACTAAAAACGTTTAGTTGCAGGCAAAGTGTCGCAAAATAAATACAGAAATGGGAAAACGAGTCATATGTTTAATCAGTCCAAACGAAGCAACAATACCAACACTAACCTTAATGTTTTTATGTGTCACTGTCGGCTGCCTTTGATCTCACTTTCATCTTGTCGACAAGAGTTTGAGTGACAAATTACTTAAACATTGATATTGCTAAAATATGATTAAAAAGTAATAATGCTTCTCTTAAATAAATATTAGGTGATTTACCTCCGCTCGGAGGCGGGCACATTTCTTGTGTAAATGTGAAATGGTGAATTGCGTGATTGTGTATAATCTGATATTTATTTGTTTCGATTTTCGTTCTACTTAAAATAAATCAATACCCTTGCCCATCCATGACATGTTGTCACTATAAGAAGCATGTGTGCTTATGTGCTTACTATTTTGTCTTTATGGATTTCTTTAAGGTAACAAATATACACTGTTCTGCTCCGTGTATGTTGAGATAAAATTCATACTTTCACACACGTGAATTATAGGAATAAACAAGTGTATCTCAATTACTACACGCTGATCTTTCTAATACGATTACACTTTGTTTACTCACCAAAGTGGTCAACAAATACGACATTTTTTGTCTTGTCTTTAATAGTGTATCATGATCAATTTGAAAATGAGCGAACGGAAGCAATTTTAACATATTGTTTGACATATCAGTGAATATAGTTGCTACGTGATATCATAAAAATGATCTGAAAGGAAATCGTCTAAATCCTCTAGTTTCTTAAAACACGAGTTTTATCCGAGAAAAATACAAGTCATTCCTAGATACGAAGTGTGCTCTCATCATGAATAATATCAGTAAGATAGCGCAGCTATAGAAAATAAAAGTACTTAGTTATTATCGCATTCTACTGTTTATGCCCTTTTCAAGAGCAGATCATTTAAAATCTCCAGATAATTCTCGCTTCATTTACTTGACAAGTGTTTAAACAACTTGAAAAATCGATCCACTTATTCGTGACACATGTTTCGTTCACAACGCATCGGTGAATTTGAAAGGTTTAAAGGGAAGTAACTCGCAGAAAATGACTAGACTTTACCATTCTCCGCCAGCCATCTGGTACGCGGAAGTAGCAAGTGTTCTATTGTGAACTGAATTTAATTGTTATGTTGTGTTGCAACATTGATAAATGATCGCTTCTTGAATATATTGATTAGCAGGGTTTTTTTTACGATACAGCGAAAGAAAGGAGAAAACATTTCTGACACGTAACAATTCACTTGCGAAGTAAGTAGGGAGTTTTTACTTCACAAGACGTACCAATGTAACTTACACGAAGCAGAGAGAAAGAAAAGAGGAAAAGTGAAAACTTAGCACATAGTCATTTTATGTACGCACCTTGTTCCAGAGATACTGCTCATGTTCACCACCAGAGAAATCTCTAGCGGACCCAATAGGCCCAAGTGTTGTCAGTGTCTGAAAAGCAGGAAAATTATTATTTTAATACAACCTTGACAGACTTGATTTACAACAATTATTGTACATAAAATGACAATAATCTTTAATTTGTATATTTCCTGAACTCCCATATGATACGTTTCTACCTTTCTTTGATATTAATTACATGTTACTAATTTTAATTATTTATTCATTTTTATTAACGGATTTTCTGAATTATTTTTATAGAGTAATAAAATGAATTTTTGCTTTGTTTTAATGTACGCGAAAGCCACATGCTAGACCGGAATTTTGTTTCTGATGTTTTATTTAAACATTGGAACATCTCTATATCATGTTATTGGCTTTCACTTTTTTGTATATGAATCTTCGTTTATACACGGGGCGCGCGTTACTCTGTATAATTCAACTCCTTTTAAATGTATATTTCGTAAGGTAAAAAAAATGTGAAAAGAAAAAGGCCAGAATTGGAACATCTCTATATCATGTTATTGGCTTTCACTTTTTTTTTATATGAATCTTCGTTTATACACGGGGCGCGCGTTACTCTGAATTATTCAACTCCTTTTACTTGTTTATTTCGTAAGGTAAAAAAAAATATGAAAAGAAAAAGACCAGAATTTTATCAAAAATTCCCGTACAATAGTAGAAAATACGGACAAAGCATGGCTTAATTTATATATGATATAATCATGGTAAATACCAATAGATTACAGTGGATAACACAATCAAGTGTGGTAATTGACGCGCGTGCGGCATCTATCTGTTAAATCTGATCACATAGTGTAACATTGGTCCGTTATCTACTGGTCATCTTGACCGCTGGCTACTTTACATCTGTCACCAGACTCGTGTGAGTACATGACACTCGTCAGCTTACTGACCCTTGTCAAAAATGATTGAGAGATAATTTCATTAAACGCCTTTTATCAGTCATTAGTTTCAGCGATATAAATTTGAATTTAAAGTTTATTGGTTCGGCTAAATTATATATGATACATAAAAAATCAGGGAATATATATGTATATACATAAAACACATAAGTTGAATAATATGATGTAGAATTAGTTTCAATAATCTGAAATTATAATTGTAATTTTATTGTATTGTATAGTAAAACGTAAAATGAAATGTGCTCAAATTCAGTGCAAGATATTATTAGTCTGATTTGCTTATCAAGAATAGCTTTATACATTTTAATCACGAAAATAACTTAAATTAATTTGCAACTCAGGACACTTAAAATGGCTTTGGTGTACTTTAGTAAGCTAATACTGCCGTTAATTGATCACAAGAACGTGTGGTGTTGTTCTCTCTTATCTTTTAACACCTGCTCGTTTCTAACAGCCATGATCTATTTTCAAAGCAAATGTATCCGAACTTCCTCCCCATCCGATCTTTTCCGGGTATTGGCGAGAACTTCGGTGTACAAGACAATATAAGAAATAACGGAAGCGCTTTCAGAATAGTTCATTATTGCATAAAACCTAAGGAAACATAAACAAAATTTATTCTGGTTCTTTTCCGGGATTTTAGAAGAGAAACAACAAAGACTTCATACGATGATGTTCAGATCTTCTCATAGATTACACTTAATTTTACTGTCGTATTAAATACAGCCTGCAGACATAACGGGAAGCAAAGATGTATTCGTGCGCAAAGTCCTGTTCATGTTATGTGGCTATATCCGCCTCCAGTTTAGAAGAGTTCGGTTTCGTTTGAAGACGTGTGAACAGGTGGTAGATGTTGCCAAATTACCACAATATTTCACCTGTATGTCTGCTACCTGTTCCCAACTGTCTTGCATTGTTGTTTAGATTAGAGCAGGCCACAATGACAAATGGTAGACATCTAGTTAACAGTAAATGGTTTAATCGGTTTATTTGTCTCCCTATAAACAGAGTGATGTCCCTTGTGAGTTCATTTTCTCTTACGGGAAGACAATTAAATGCTCCGTAATTAAACAATAAAGTGATTCAAAAGGCACCAGAGTTCCACGACGACAAGCTTTAGGTACACGGGTACATAATGACGTCATGAAAACATATGCTACATAACTACAAACGGGTTGGTATTTTCCAGAGTTCAGTTGGTACAAGCAAATAAATATAACCAGCTGATACTGATGCTGAGTAAATATTTAATTGAGTCACAAAAATTAGAAATGCGTCTGTCGCATATCATAATTAACTTTTAATTGTGAATTGTTATCCAACTGTTTCTCTGCACTATGTATATTCGTTGTGAACGGTTACATATATGTATAATGATGTATCTAATATGTACTGATAAGCTGAAAAGTTTAAGGTCAATAAAGAAAAGAAAAGAAAGAATTAATAACAACAGAAGCGAAAATCGCATATAACATGATATATTTCGTTCTGTTGAGTAAAAAGTAATTCGTTCTTTTAACAGATGCACCAGAGATGTTAGTCATACTGGGAAAATCAAAACTTTTCATGAACTTAGATTTTACTGTTGAGTTGGTACAAAATAAGTTATTCCACACTTTTCCCTTTTAATGTGTATATATCTTTTTTTTTTTTTTTTATCTATTTTGTGATTTGCTTTCATTCAAAATCAAACATTTGATGAATTTGAAGCAACATAATTGCATTGAATAACATTGAGATATAAAGATAAATTACATTCTTTTCGTTGGAATGAATCAATCTGGGAATATATAATTTTCTACTTTGTTTTCATAAAACATATAGATACATATTAATAATAACGTACCAGTTAACCGCTGTGAGAATCGCTTATAAATCAGAGCTGTCAGTTTAAAACGGCTCTCGTATTATACGGCTCTCGTGTTATACGGATAAAGCAGAACGTATCCGGAACTATCAGAAGATAATTATGCTGGTCAACTTTAGTATCAACCAGATGCTTTATGTATTGTTCTTTCAAAAAACCTTTTTAATATTTATCTCTGAAACTTATTAGCCCCGACAACTTAAAACGTGTAGTGTATCATTAGTATTGAGATAACGATCAAATGCCAGGCGTTTTTGGAAATATCTGTTTTGACCATTAGAGAGTGATAATTTTTATCTGTTCTTGATTGTAAATGTTAAATTATTCCTTGCATCGTCCGTGTATTGTTACAATTAACAGTTGTTTTACATAATTAATACAAAATCAGCGAGACATAAAAATCAAGGGTCAGAATAGTTTTTTTTCTTGATCTAATGTTTAATTGATGTTCGCTCATAAATCAAGGATATCTCCAGTGATATCCCATTGCATAACAATATTTGTCACCTGCAATAACGATCTAATCACTGTGAAAAGTCAGGTAACACGCGCTCTCAAATTGCCCTATACTTGTTGAATTTTTCCGGTTTGTGTAGGCACGAGTACGCCGCACGTTCGATTGCGTGTCATATTTATAGGGACGAGTTAATATTCATTAATATCAATAAACAGACGAACAATAACTTAGGAGCTAAACACTATGAATAACCAAGAAGACGGCGAGAAATCTGAAACAATATATGATTTATTAGCATACAAGATAAATTATAAAATTCCGCTTTTGGGATTTGCAGAATCGCAATAAAGCATTAAACAGTTTTTTTTACAGAATGCTTGCAATATATATATTAAAAAAGTAATTTTAGTCTATTTGAAATAAATCCAATACGTAAAAGTCTGTTTTCCAGTTTTTCTTCTTCTTTATATAACGCAATAAATCAGAATTTATCGGATATTATATATTATCTTTGGGACATTTAGTATGTATTTGTATTACCCCGAAGATTCCAAAGTTTGCAAAATTAAAGTACACTAAGACACGTCGCTTTGAAAATAACTGAAATCCTTTAGGTTTTTATCACCTTTTCAATATTAAATTGTAAAACGAGTCGTTAGAAAGCAGCGCAAGTGTTATTAAATACGATAATGTTACCACGACGATACAAGTTGTACGAGTAAATAAATCCACACTCTTTCTGTAAATAATTACATTACCCGTAATTCATCCGCACCGAACCGTGATCCGTTGTCAATTAGACGCCACAGATTTAACAAAATGGTAAAATTCAAGTAATTTATTTACTTTAAGCCATAAGCTCATCAGTACAGCTCAACGTTTCACACAAGAGCAATAAACCAAAAGAGTACATACTCTTCACAAAGAACATGCTAAATAACAATGGTGAAGTTTAATATTATTTGCTTAAAACTGACAGATACATTTATTATGACATTGACGAATGCATTTGCCTATAAAAAAAACTTGTATTGTCTTTGATGTTGTTAAGTGCCAAGCACAGTAATATGGTACCATGTTTTGAAATTTTACATAAATAGCAAAAACAAAACTCATTCAAGTAGATTTGTTATATTACCGTTCGATAAAAAATAAAAATAATCAATAAACATTGATGAAATTGAGAATAAAACGAACGAGATTAACTGTTTTGGTTCATTACACTGGCTTTCATCTGATTTCATCGACAGGTCAATTAAATTGTATCTTATTCAAGACAGTAATGATTTCATTTTATCGTAGATTTAATATCCTAAAATCCAAGATTAATTCCGTGATAGTGATGACTACAAACGATACGTGTTGATAATGCGGATGAGGAAAACGAATTTAAGACACGCATAGATTGAAGAAATCTCTAAGTGTTCTTCATAATGAATTACCAATTACAGACATTAGCGTCAATAGTGCTATGAGATTTAACGAGCTGACGACAAAATGATTGTTTTATTCCATCTGTTACAGATGCGAAATAACGGTAAAAAACGGCAATGGAAAAAGCGATAATATTTGTCGAAGAATTGTGTTAAGTTAAGTATTTCTATTGTCATTTTACCAGAGATTTCCGAGAATAAAACTAATAAATTTAAGACAAAAGAACTGTTATGCAAACATATGGAAATCATTGTAAATGTCAATTAGTTTTTGTCTGAATTTTGGTACAATCTTTCAATTAAAGGCGCCGTGAAACAGACAACAAATTGTCTCATATCGTAACTAATAATTTTATAACCTACAGTATATGATATTGTTGGATCCATCTATTTATATCGTACTAATAATTTTATAACCTACAGTATATAATATTGTTGGATACATCTATTTATACCGTACTATTAATTTTATAATCTACAGTATATAATATTGTTGGATACATCTATTCATATCGTACTAATAATTTTATAACCTACAGTATATAATATTGTTGGATACATCTATTTATATCGTACTAATACTTTTATAATCTACAGTATATAATATTGTTGGATACATCTATTTATACCGTACTAATACTTTTATAATCTACAGTATATAATATTGTTGGATACGTCTATTCATTTGTCATTTTGTGTGACAGTAGTCTAACAATGTCAAATAACAAATATTTCGTTTTTCCAATCTTTTTCTAAGAGATTCCAAACGTTTTAATTTATATAATTAACTAGTGTTATATGTTGCAGCGCATTATTAATGAAACCTATGAGCTTGTACTAAGTGTATGGTTGTGTGTGAGTGTATGCTTGTTTGGTTCTTTTTTGTAATCGTATATTATGTCTCAGTTTACCATGAATTTATTTATTTCTTCGATTGTCAACTGTTAGCTCTTAATTGACCTTTCCTTTTATTTGCATGTATTTTATCGAAAGCAATAAAATATTATCACAAGAAAATTAAATCTCATTATGTATGTTTAACAATTAAGAATATCTTAAACTTCTTAAAATTAAGAAAGCAAATAAATTTATTAAACTTTTTGATAGACCACATCACATTTTTGTTGATTGTAGGAGTCTTTACCCGTTACTGCACTACTTGTGCGCATCAGGATTTTTTTTATTCATTGACAACAAGCCACGAAACAAAGTTATCTCAGTGTACGCACGGACTTTTTTCTATTGAAAAAAGAATCAACAGAATAATTTCAAATTGATAAAATAATTTTCAAAATGAATTTGAATTTTAAAAAAAAATTCAAAAGCAATCTTTCAAGAAAAATAAACATGTTAATTTAAAACGCTTTCCAAGTTGTCTAAGTTAATGTTGTACCTTTGGGTAGAAAAGGAATAAAAAACATACATACCTGTATATGATTAAAATGATGCTGATTATGTTTAACTAGATATGTATACTAACCATATACACTTCAAGTGTGGGTAAAGGTGTCTTTATTCTCAATATATTATGGGCGAATTGATAAATAAATAAAGCGAACGGAGCCGTAAGTTGACTAATATTTCATGAAGATATCACCAACGGAATTAACCGGTTAGTATTATCTACATATATAAATACCAACAAGACAGCTTATATATATTTAAAGTAATACACCTGTAATTTACCTGTAAATAAATCAAAAGAGATTCACCGTGCCTAATAAGTGGGAAATATTTATAAATTAAAGGAACCGCGGAATACCTCATTCTTTATGAATGAAGACTGAGTATATCGGATATCACTTGTCAATTTCTCCGTTTAATATTTCAAATGCATTTGCCGGATATTCTGTGCAATGGGTGACATTAAAGATTTAAACATGTTTCACCGGTGTAGAAGAAAATAGGAATTAAATAATTATTAAGTTGTCATACCTGATGGGGATGGTAAAGCCCATATGAAGACATCACGCGCTGTCGTCTGCTGAAGTTGAATTATACACTAGATCGTCTGCTACTTTCTGACCAACAGTTTTCTAAAGAATGTTCATGAATTTTTCCCCGAAATTTTTTTCTCTCAAAAACTTGGCAAAATTTCACAACTAAATCCTAACAGTTTCCTACTCGTAAATAATGCGTAAGCCAGTACTGACCACGTTTTAAAGGTACATTAACATCGTTAGAACGCAAGGTAAATCAATTAACAAACCCAGCGCCTATTGGCCAATTTAAGCTGCATACCATTATAGAAGGCGGTGCAGATCACCTGTAACAGTGAGATCAAAGAAACCGCCAGAGTAGCCTCGTTTTCATGTTTGCACACCTTGGTAGTGCGGGTATATATGCCATCTGGTGAATTTTACCGTAAGTTTCTTTTAAGAGTTTTTCGTCGCGTGTTTATTCATTGTAACTGACAATGGTGTTGTGATTACGTGATTGGTTTGTTTGTTTATCAAAGATGACAGACACCATGTTTTACACCCGTCATATTTTATGATTTTTTACATATATATTTATATATAGAAAGAAAGTTTCATCAAAGTAAATTATTCTCCTCATTTTCTCCTCATGTGTCCATTGTTCACTAGAATAAGACAGGAAACAATAGAAACCTTGGAGAATATTCCACCAGTCAGGTATATGTTGTTTGGTGATACAAACAAATCTGAAGAGAATAATACTAACCTATTTACCATAGTACAAGATTCATTGTAGAATCTGGAAGATTTGACTAACAGAAGCTTGATCCGACCCCCACCCCATTCTAAGAATAGTATTTTTTTCTTATAATTATTCATTTTTTTCCCCATTTCTTCTAACAAATTTGGTTAAAATAACTAATTAGATACTCAATTTAAAATTAACTACAAAATTGCCATTTTTTTTAAAAAATATATTCACAAATGTTATTCGTATATATGTATTATACTAGGAACGGGCCTAACATAAGAGTAACTTCTTGTCACCCAATCCTAAATGTTATATATTTGTTAATTAATATGTGTATATGAAATAAAATATTGTTTAAACCAAGTAAATTAGGCCATCTAACACATATGAGTGTAATTATTTGATAATAAAAAGTGAAAATAAACG
The DNA here is from genome assembly GCA_032359645.1 of Pododesmus macrochisma. Classification (NCBI taxonomy): domain Eukaryota; kingdom Metazoa; phylum Mollusca; class Bivalvia; order Pectinida; family Anomiidae; genus Pododesmus; species Pododesmus macrochisma. The sequence continues at coordinate 3,109 of JAUMGZ010199346.1, read as the reverse complement.
AAACTGCAATATAAACACTCTAAAGAAAACAAGCTTCCAAATTGAAGTCAGTTGAACGAACGAATGAGTATGCACCTCTATGACATAACAAGACTTCGATATACTGTAAACTGTTTTCGGTTTTCATCACTGCATGACTTCGATATAAACTTTACAACACTTTAAATACCAATTGTGTACATTTTGTAGCTGGTGACGAAGGGCCACGACAGTCAGCGACTATATATTACCCGCAAACTATAAGTTATTATAATAATGATCATTAATAATAATTAGTGCTAGTACATACATCAATATATTGGTGTTTTGTCAATGTCATTTCGTAAAGTATATAAATACCCTTCGAATATTTGTTTTCTTCGACAATTAAATTCGTATTCTGTTGGTTTACTTTTGTAAAGGTTTTCCCCCTTCAATTTCAAAGTCAGTTGCATATTCCAGATTATTTCTGTGTTTTATCCTCTGTTAGTTCAGGTAAAATTCACCTCATCGTGGCAAGTCGACAATTGATGAAAAGTAAAATGTTTTCAGTATTTTAATTTGTGAACGCCGATAGTCTACTAATATTATTGACTAAAGTATCATACAACAGTAACTTACAGCCACACATACTAGTATGCTGATACTATACAATTAAGTAATATCGTACAGCAGTAACTTACAGCCATACACACTAGTATGCTGATACTAAACAATTAAGTATTATCGTACAACTGTAACTTACAGCCACACACACTAGTATGTTGATACTATACAATTAAGTAATATCGCACAACAGTAACTTACAGCCACACACACTAGTATGCTGATACTATACAATTAAGAACTATCGTACAACAGTAATTTACAGCCACACACACTAGTATGCTGATACTATACAATTAAGTAATATCGTACAACTGTAACTTACAGCCACACACACTAGTATGCTGATACTATACAATTAAGTAATATCGTACAACAGTAACTTACAGCCACACATACTTGTATGCTGATACTATACAATTAAGTATTATCGTACAACTGTAACTTACAGCCACACATACTAGTATGCTGATACTATTCAATTAAGTATTATCGTACAACTGTAACTTACAACCACACATACTAGTATGCTGATACTATACAATTAAGTAATATCGTACAACAGTAACTTACAGCCACACACACCAGTATGCTGATACTATACAATTAAGTAATATTGTACAACAGTAACTTACAGCCAGACACACTAGTATGCTGATACTATACAATTAAGTAATATCGTACAACAGTAACTTACAGCCACACACACTAGTATGCTGATACTATACAATTGCGTAATATCGTACAACAGTAACTTACAGCCACACATACTAGTATGATGATACTATACAATTAAGTAACAATTAAACAACCAAAGTATCGTAATTCACGTCTGTCCATTGTCAATATATATTACACCCGAGTAAATATGTATTATTTCTAATAAAAAGGGATATCTACTTAACAAATGTAAAAGAAAAAAGGGACATTTCAGAAATATATTGACGGGAAATAATATAGTTGGTCTACTTAACAAATGTAAAAGAAATGTGAGTTACTTAATTTATTCAAGGATGCGATTCGAGGGAAAATATATTTTGTGTTGAAAGAATTCACGATACTGCTTTTTTGAGGGTGATAAATACAAAAGTCTGACATAAATGCATTTCTGCCACGTGGCCGGATTAAGGCATAATGTATTACTTATTTCAGTACCCATATATTATCAAACTATAACAAACTCGATGAGTCAAATTACACGAATGAAAAATAAGAGTCAAAATATCTATTGAAAATTTCGAAATTCCTGTCCAAACGCATGCTAAAACAGCTGTTTTATAGAGACATTAAATTAAAGTTAGATTGTTATGGGTTAGCTCTCATATTGTACAATTATATCATGTATGTTTTACGGGGAAAAATATATTGTTTATACTCAGGAATGATTTATATGGGTTAATTAGTTTAAACAATAGTTTATGTACAAGTCATACATATATATACAGTACAGTAAATTAAACATGATAACGTTTAATGGGTTATCTATGTATGTGCAGAAAAGAGTGTGCTTAGTTTTCATTTAGTTATTAATCAAATTTACCAAATTAAAAACTACTATTTCGAATAATGACAACAGTAAAAAAAATTGCAAACAAGAGTTGTTGTCATGGCATACACGGTCGCCTCAGGTATGATGATCACGAGTGTTACAGGTCATATTGGCGTCATTTACAATAGGATGCTGTAAACTGAACAAGCAGAGTTTTGTAAGGAAGAATTAAAGGCATTAAGTTACTAATTTATTGTACCGGACTTTTAATATATATTTATTTGCATAACACATCCAGCTGCACACATGGGACTTGAAGCAAAAAATGTAATCACGATTAGGACGTTTTTTACTTTCATTGAGATATGAACAAAGAAAATTCAGTGTCCTAGCGTTTTTCGCATTTATTAAAAATAATAAATGTAAAAAGTTTTTTCTCGGTAGAAAAAGTTATAAACTCATTTTGTTGTACAATAATGCACAAACTTCGATTATCAAAGACCGCCAACCTTGTTCAGAGAAAACGGCGGTGTTTATTTAATTTGGGTGTGCCGTCTGTCTGTCCGTTCGTATGTTTCACTTTGGTTTCCATGCTCTTGATGCCAAAAAAGGGTCCGATATCAACAAAATTTTGTGTTCTCATACATAATGATGGACTCAAGCTAAATACAGATGAAAGCCATAGCGACAGTACAACAAAAACATACAGTATACATATACATGTATACGGGTAAAACAGGTAAAAACCTCGGCATGGTTGGAGAAAATACACTTTAGGTAGGGAAAACAGATGAAAACAACAGCGACAGTACAACAAAAACATACTGTATACATATATACGAGTAAAACAGGTAAAAACCTCGGCATGGTTGGAGAAAATACGCTTTAGGTAGGGAAGACAGATGAAAGCCATAGCGACAGCGCAACAAAAAACGTACAGTTTCATATATAAGGGTACTGTAACGGGGAAGAGCGGGACTATGTCAATTATAACGTACTCAAATGTTACACTATATACATTTATTTACAACTTAA
>JAUMGZ010199335.1:0-12644 GCA_032359645.1 Pododesmus macrochisma | reverse complement strand
TTAACTATACACTGGGTTAAAGCCTCTCAATAAGAGATATAATGTAGCTAGGACCTAATATTAAACACTTTAAAAATCAATGGTTCAACAATAGCTATATACAGATAATCGGGATTATATACAGATATAGGTCAGAAAGGTTAAAGGAATGATCTGCCGCACGGTCAATATTTCAGTTTAGTAATCCTGTTGGTTTGCATTTCGTATAGATACTGTCGACTCAAAAATTCAACAAGACTTGTCTCATTTTCTTCGAGTACACATAACGTTGTGACAGTTTTACGAGAGCTTTCTAACAGTAACTATGTAAATAGTTCAGGTTTTGTTGTAAGATCTTGGACAGCTTTTATGTACCTTATTGAGTTCAGCTGACGTACGATTTCGGCTCTATATTGTTCATATGTTGTGCATTCAGCTATAAAATATTGTCTATCCTCAGTCCCTTTGTTACAGGTTTTACAGGTTGGGTCTTCTTTGTAGTGATTACACACGGCACAATTAGCTTGCACTGTATATGTTACAGTCAATAACTTGGCATTTGATAAAATGCTGAGTGGAGTGGTGGAGTGGAGTTATGGAAACATTTCCTCTGACATATTTATAACATTGATGGACTTTGTTAACTTTTAAATTTTGCAAATTTAACATACTTCAAGGATGGTCTCTCAGATGTCTGTTGTGTCCAGTCTTCTTCAATTTTAGTATTAATTGCTGATTGTAATTGTTCCATATTTGTTTGGTTGTACATTGATCAATATAGACACATGGGAGATTGTATTGATGTTGTATTCTTCTTACTTGAGAAAACCAGCTGTTTGCGATTAAGTCTTTCACTGCAAGCGACAGTTTTGCATTCCTTAGCAAATCGAAGAAACTGTGCGGTGACAATTTGTCGGCAATCGGAGAACCCTGCCCCTAAAACGAACAGTATCAGAAAACGGCAGTCGTTTGAGGGACAGGTGAATCTCGGCCTACGTTTTATTTATAGATGATAAACAAAATATGTAACAACCCCACAGTGTGATTTTGAAAATCGTAGATCTGTATTTGTTTAGTGTGTTCCGTATTAAATGTCAATTGGTTGAATTATTGTGTTCTTTTAATTGAAGAGCGCTTGCCTACTTTGAGCATAGATATCGTATTTATATTGCCTTCTTGTGTTGACATAACTTTAAAGTAAATTATATTTAAACTCTCGGTTTTATGAATCTGGTTTATTGTGGAACATTTATTGTGTGATTTTATAACTGCCAAGCAGATCAACGATCTTATTTGTATACTTAAGATGATTGCAAAAGTTCAAACTATGTGTTGCACTTTTAAATAAACAAGAGGCCAATTAGGCCTTAACGTCCATCTGGTATAAATGAGCCTATATGTGAATTTTTGGCATTTGAAAACTTTTGACCGTAGGATTATGCCTTAAAAAAGTTGGTTCTTCGTACCTCAGGTTACTTTAAACCAAAACATTAAGCACTTGGCCTTCTAGTTTATTAGAAGAAGATTTTTGAAATGTTATCATATTTTCTCCATTTGGGTCCCAAGTGCCCCTCCCTGGGTACTGAGCCCCGTCATTTGAACAAATCTGAACCCCTACCCCTTAAATGATGGCATCTACCAAGTTTCGATTTAATTAGTCTAGTAGTGTTGGACACAAAGTCGAAAATGTGAAAAAGTATTATATTTGCTATATATATTTATAGACGTGTTTAACTTTGCCCTAAATTGCGTAACATTTTTGACCCGTGGGTAATCACTTGAACAAACTTGGTTCTCTATTCCTTTAAGTTACTTTAAACCAAAACATTAAGCACTTTGCCTTCTAGTTTATAAGAAGATTTTTGAAATTTTGTCAAATTTTCCCCCTTTTGGACCCAAAAGTGGCACCCCTTGGGGGCTGAGCCCTATCATTAACCAATTCTGAAACCCCTTCCAAAACGGATGACATCTATCAATTTTTGAAGAAATTGGTCCCGTTATATTGGACAATTAATCCAAAATGTGTAAAGTTCACATATTTGCTATAGTGTCGAATTTTGACCCAAAAGCGAGTAACCTATTTTTGACCCCAGGGTCACGCCTTGAACAAACTTGGTTTTCCATGCCCATTTCACATTAGACACCTTTTGACCCCCTATTGTAGCCACCTCGGGGACACGCCCCTTTATTTGAACAAATCCGAACCCCCTTCCCTTATGGATATTTCCCAACAACTTTTGATGAAATATGTCCAGTGGTTTAGGATAAGAAGTTGAAAAGGTGAAAAGTTAACATATTTGCTATTATATATATATATGTAGTGTTGAACTTTGACCCCAAAACGCTATACCTATTTTTGACCCAAGGGTCGGGCCTTGAACAAACTTGGTTCTCCATGCCCTAAAGTACTTCATAAGAAAGCATTAGGCTCTAGGACTTTTAATATATAAGAGGAAGATTTTTGAAATTTTGTCAAATTCTCCCCCTTTTGGAACCCAACGTGGCACCCCCGGGGCCGGGCTCAATCATTTGAACAAATCTGAACCCCGTCCCCAAAGGGATGACATATACTAAGTTTTGATAAAATTGGTCAGGTAATTTTTAACAAGAAGTCAAAAATGTGAAAGTTTAACATATTTGTTATAGTGTTGAACTTTGACCCCCAAACGCGTAATATATTTTTGATCCCAGGGTCACGCCTTGAACAAACTTAGTTCGCCATGCCCTAAAGTTTCTACATACAAAAACAGTAAGCTTTAGGCCTTCTAGTTTATCAGTTTTGTCAAATGTTCCCCATTTGGCTCCCTAGGGGTGCCCTCTTGGGGCCCAACCCCTTCATTTAAACAAATATGAACCCCCTTCCCCAAGGGATACTTCCTACCAAGTGTGGATAAAATTGGTCCTGGGGTTTAGGGGAAGAGTATATGAGTAAACCTTGTACCGAATCTTTTTAAGGATACCATTTATGTTCATATGTTCAACCATTTAAAAGATAAATTAACATTTCATAATATAAAATGTATTCCTTAAACAATTTTCCTCATTTTATATATCTAAACAGCATAGTTTTCGTCGTTTTAGATTTTTGCACTATGTTAGTTAACTACATAAAAAGGTGCTTGAAGATAAGGTATTTTCTGTTTTTGAGATCATTTCAAGGTCTATTGCATAACGTGAAATCATCATACATACTAATATTTACAAAAAAACAAGGATTTTGGCTTTGCTACAGTCAATTTTCCTTGAATAAACGATGATGTTCACGAATCATGGGCTTATATTTGTAACTCCTAGTTAGGTCGTTATGCTAGAGCATGTTGGGATGTCTTTGACCTTCTTTCGAAACACCTGCAGATTACTAGTAAGGAGTTTAAATAAGAGTACTGTTATCACATACAAAGTCAAAAAGTTTGGATTTTGATTTCAGAAATGTTCGGAGCTAGTATTATAGTATGGCTGGCTTTTTTGTACTTTTGTTCACAGTTGGTTTTTAACGATATGTCTCATCCACCTTTCCACGGGGATTTGGTCTACACATTGAGGAGATCAAATCTACAAACACTTTATTTACTTCTTGCAGAAGAATTATTCACTTATTCCTCCTTTGTAAATATAATCAACTTATAATGAGGCGAACATTGTGCATGGTCTACAGTCCTTATTATCCTCTGATTTGCATATTAACTTCTTCTTGCTTTCTAAATCCAAATACACTTGTGCTTATTTACAATGTAACGTACAATATCTGTGTATTGAGTTCATGTTTTTTTTCTGGTAATATAACTGTTCTAAAATGATTGCCGTGCGTTTTATGTTGTTAAAACACACTTATTTATTGTTGATTTTGTATTGATATTGATATTGATGAATTTCCTTCTTCGTTGTTCTTCAGTTTATGATTTGTACATAAATATGTTGTTGAAATACATATATGTATTGATGGATTTACATTTTTCTTCAATGAAATTTATGTTTACTATTTTTAGATGTCTGTTGTTTGGCTAAACCCCATGTACTTTACGTGGTATCTGCACTTCAATCTTGCTGACTAAGGACGGTTCTACACCAATTACATTTTCAAGCACAATCAGTATACATTCCTACAAGTATTAAAGGCGTTTTTTGTTTATTGCCCTCATATCCTATTCAAATGCTTGAGCGTTTGAGTCCGTGCGATTTCCTTGAAACTCAAGCTAGGGACAAGTATGGAGAAATTGAAATTAGACGAGGTATGTGTATACGTTTTATATCAGATAAAAGATTGTTATTGGTTTAAAGAAATGAAAAGAAAGATAGAATCATAAGAAATCAGTTCGTGCCTTAAGAAATATTCATTGTATCTGTTGACAATATGTTTACTTTAAAGATGACCATGTTTACTTTGATAATAAGATGTCCAGAACTACCTTCTACTTTATATATCTTTCGTTATTTACACCCGTTCCATTTCTAAGTTTTTGTAATGTCCTTTATGAATACGTAAAGGACATAATCATCAACACACACATGTGTGTTTGTTTAATTAGAGCTTAACGTCAACCCCAGAGTTTTTCACCGATATCGTGACAAAAGACAAAAGACCAAAGTAGAAAAACTTCACAATAGGAAAAGTAGGGAAGCAAAGCAATAGGAATAGTTCAGAAGGAAAGATGCCCCCATGCAACGGCATTTCCGTTTACACTTCTATCGATCTTTGCATTGGGATCTTTATAGTGCCAGGGGGTTAATACGCCAGCTTTGCGTCCCCTCCGAAGGACATGCTGATCTTTGTCTGGACTCTGCCTTTCAACCTGTCTGACTTGGGTGACCCTACCACTAACACAAGTTCCGCCAGCATAGCTCTTTCAGGTCATCGATACACTCAAATCTCCCAACCATGATAATGTGTCAAGCACTGTGAAGATATATATGAAATTATATATAAAATGCAACATGTTGCCATACGTAGCGTACGTTTTATTTTCCATTTTCAAGGAGCTATTTACCGCAGCGTCACGTGGTGAAGATGTAAGAGAATTAATTGAAAAGGGAGCTGATGTCAATTCAAAACATACAGTAAGTGTTTATAAGTTGAAATTGCAAGATTGCTCATCCCTTCATGAATGTTGCAATTCATTAATGTCCATCAACGAAAGGTTAACAATTCAGTTATTAGTAATAATTAATCAACTGCACTATTCAACAATGACGCTCTCAACGAACCACAAACGTATGTCTTAAACAGTATTGATGTGACTTTATTGTAAGTACATATTACCAAGGGCTGTGTTGATGTTGTCGATAGGGACCAGTTCAATTTAAGTTGTTTAAATGACATATTCCTTTCAATATGATCCTCAATCAAGTAATAATGAACGTTTAAACATTTATTATTGTAACCCTTCATGATAAATGATTTTTTTCAGAAACAACTTATCTTATTTGCTAACGTGTTTTATTGAAAAACCTGTTACCTATTTATCTTGCGTCTCTGTGCCTAAAGTTTATTAAAAGACTTTCAAATATTCGTTAATTTTTGGTCATTCTATTTTTTTTTTAACAAATCCGAATCCTCATTCATAAATGATGTTTCCTTCAAAGTTTAGTTGCAATCGGTCCCGTAGTTTGTAGAATAAGTTAAAAATGTGAAAAGTTTACGGCGGACGACACACAAAGAAATTAATTATAGGAGGAAAGTCCGCCATCTGGTCCATACGGACTAACTAAAAGCAAAACCAGCGTTTCTTACTACGCATAGGTCCACCATCAGTAATTCGGTACATGGCAATCTTCAGCAAAGCAAACATGTGACCCAATACCAACACATAAAATGTGAACATAGTAAAAAAACAAAACAAAAAAAAACAACGATCCTTAAAAGTAATCAGCCAATTGACACTGGCAAATTAAAGGAACACGAGGGGCAAACAAAGAAAATAATATTATACATTCTTGTGTGATAGATGATTACATATAGAATTTTTGTTTTAAAATCTCTTCCAGTCTCTTCAGCCTCCTCTGTTTATCGCCTGCAAACATGGACATACTCAAACTGCTCGGACGCTGATTGAGTATGGGTGTGATGTTAATGACACCAATAAGGTATGTATTACTGGCGCATAACAATGGAATCGTTTACTTTAAATGCATACTTTAGCATTAAACTTCTGGCATCCTTGAAGTGATGTTCACAAGTGGCTTCTTGCATTACCCTGTAACTGCTTGTTTTTGTTTGTTCGTTTGGTTAATTAGAGCTTAATGTTAATTCAATTCCTATTTTGACTGCGCGTATATTTAAATGTTTGGCAAGACAATTCTATATTATTGTTGGTGTGTCCATCAATACCATCGTGGTTTTTTCCTCCCCAAGTAAGTGAGTCATATATGTTTATACATGTATACATGGGATGATTGTCTACAGATTCAAAATTACATAGTATAATCAAATGATTCACTAACTGTTGTAATTGATGTTAATGCCCCATAAACCTTTTTATCATAGGATAAACAGACGGCATTATACATCGCTGCGAAACATGCTAAACGGGATTGTGTCAAACTTCTGCTGGATAAAGGAGCAGCAATTGACGTCAAAGATGGCAAGGTTATTCTTAGAATTACATTTTATTCTATCACAACATGATATAGGTAGAACTTATATTGTACATTTCTAAACACATTGTATGACATTTAAACAAAAGGTTTTTACTTGTTGACGGTTGAACTTTTTGCAATATGCATCTATTGGTGATCCGTAATTTTGCGAGATAGCAAATGCTTAAGTTAGTCTTTTTCTTTATTTAAATCTCACAAACGATACAATTGTTAGTTTTAAAAATGAATGGATCTTTTTGTTGAAAAAACATTCTACAATGTATATGTTCAAATGTTATGTTCAGTACTATTCTTACTTATGTGTGATTCTTCTTATATAATTTAAGCTCTGGGCATGTCTTGCTAATATAAATGACATACCATATTTTCCTCTAGCAATCAAGGACTCCATTGTTTGCTGCTGCATCAGAGGAAGGCTGTAAAGTCATTGTTGAAGATTTGTTGCGAAGTGGAGCAGATATGTCTATCAAGGATGCTGTAAGTATTTAAACAGGAGAGAACCAATATCGAACAGTAATTTTTTCGGATATTTTGTCGGGAGCACTGCGTCGAGGGAATATAAGGGTAATGAAGATATGATAAATTGGATGGACACCATCGAGCCAACAGTGCTGTGGAAAGTATAATTTCAGATGTACTTTTTGGCTTACCCGTGATCCGGTTTACAGAATTTTTACCTACACAAAGTGCTTCGTGTAATTCTCAATTCTACAACACCAATGTATAATATATTTTCTCCACACACACACACACACACACACACACACACACACACCTGTTAATGTTGGTATCATGAAGTTAAAGAATCCTTAATACCTCTTTTTTAATTTAAGGATAATGCAAATATGTTGTCTATTTGTATAATATATGCAATTTTATTCACTTATTTATGAACCTGAAATATGTTAAATACCAATAAACATCTACTTCAATTGCATGTTAACATTCCAGAGCAAAACCGGACTCACAACTTAACATCAACATCCGTTTTCATAAAAAACCAAGATAATAAAATATTTTTTTTAAAAACAATGTACGTTCTTCTTGACGAAATAATAATAATAATAAATCAATAAAAACATCACTTTACTTGTGTATACTCTGGTAAGTCTACTTAAAATAAAATTTATCATGTAGCAATTTGAGATTGTTTGTTCATTTATTATCTGTTTATGACACCATTTCCGTATTGTAAGGTAAAATCAAAACATAATCAAAAAGGCAAAGCTATTTTAGATATCATTCCGAATTTTAACACACACACACCCACACACACACACACACACACACACACACATGGAAAACAACATAACACGATATGTTTAAGAAAAAACTGCCTGACAAGTAGTCACAAACCGTCGTCCAACTGATATCAGGTATTTTGAATCCCTAGCTCTTTTCATAAAAATGCTGCTGTTCATACATCTCTGTACTTTCAGGGTGGTTACATTTGCCTGCACTGGGCACGAACTGCAGAAGTAGTAAAACTCCTGTTACGTAGAGTTGAAACCAAAGATAAAGAAAAATTTATACACGAAGTTGATGGAGTAAGTAAGAAAAAGCAATACATGCATGTGACGCACTCATATACTTTAATGTACATGTAATAACATTACTGACATTGCAAATTGATGAACCATTGTCATGTAAAACCAAATTAGTCGTAAATTAAGGAGGAATATATACACAATAGAGGGAGCCATTACCATTTTGATATATATATATATACACAAATGTAATCTGAGACATGCCTCCAATAAATATGTCATTATATCAATATTGGTTATGTCATGTCAGTAAAATAGTAAATCGAAAAACCAAGACGATATTCTAGGTCGTAAGTCCATGGACATTGGCAAACAATAAGGAAATTTTGGACGCACACAGAAAAATTAACCAAATATACATGTATTAACTAAAAAAGGGAATACCACGAACTTCTTATAAAAAACTAGAAGTGAAACCAGGTGCTCGCGACATGGTAAGCGTTTCCTGCTACACATGTCCCACCCGCCGCGATGCGTCCGTGTCTTTCCGGTGTATGGCAACCCTTTCCACTTAAAAAAACCCAAAAAAAAAAAAAAACATATATATGACACCATAAGAAAATGTCACTGCTATTGTGACGAATGAGCAAACGAGAAAAACCATTAACAGGACAGAAATATAAGTAGCAATATTATCACGAAAGCAAAGCGGTAAAGATAGTGCAACAGGGAGAAATGCCCCACCCTCCCTCGGCCGCATTCTACATATTATAATAAATTATATATATAATCAAAGACAGACAGACGGATGGACTGACTTCCCCTTAGAGTCTGTTAAAGACTGTCGATTCATAACTTGATCTGACGCCGTTTGTGTAGATTACATTTATGGTTATGTGGCTTTTGTTTTTTCAATATGAATTGTTCTGATGACCGTATTTCTTGTTGTTTTTAGAATGGCAACACACCTCTACACATAGCATGTATGAACTACAGAGGGGACGTAGTATTAGAACTGCTGAATCACAAGCCTGATCCATTCATAGAAAACAATGTATGTTTACATATGGTATAAGATGCCGCATGTATATGTTATATGCTAAATAGAACTTTTGAATAATTGTTTCATGTACATTTTATAATAATGTTGAGTAATTAATTACCTTTTTCTGAAATTCAGTCGTGGTTCTTATTTCCTTTCAGCAGGTACAAACTGAATGTAAATATAGGATTTTTATTTTTATCATTTTAAACTTGTTTTTGATTATGCGCAAAAGCTGTGCAGTTACATCATATTTTGCGTGAGCAACTTGCTTGATTAGCCCTTTTATTGACAACAGTATGCATGGATTATGCCGTGTTGGCTTATTGGCACAAGTCTTTGTTTTCGTTCATATAATATAAATACTTCTGTTAGATAATTTCATTTAGATGCATGTATGAAAAAATAATGTATTAATCTGTCTGATTTATAAAGCTGAACCAAAACAATCGTACAAACGGTTTTTAAAAATCGACACGGACCATAATGGGAGACAGATGTCGGTTATCCTCTCTTGTCACCTATGATTTGCGCAGCGCTTACATTGGTCCTTTGATCGTGAGAACGTAATCGGCACATTATCACAGTATGCTATTGCATGGGTTAATTCTTGCATCAAATGCACAATTTTTCAATATATACATGTGATTTAATGGTTGTTTTGTGATGTTAAAATGAAAAATGTTTTTTAACACAACTTTCCAATAAAAAAGAAATTTTGCGTACGTTAAATGTATCCATTGTAACAATATAAGACATCATGTTCTCTGGCGACAAAGTTACGCTGTATGATAGAAAATGCTTTAGTCTCAACTGTTAACAATTATTGTTTATGCTTAACAAACGATCACAATTCGAAAACAGATTATTAATGTTGTGAATGGAAATGGGATGTATTTCGGATTTCATAATTATTATTTGGATAGTAATGCTATTTTAGTCAAAACATCGATTATTGTACTATCATTTGGGTGATCATAAATTAACAGTTCTTTAGTCTCAATTGCAATATTCAATATTAATTCAATTAACATTAACCGAATAAAAGAATAACTTTATCTAGAGACTATCAATGTTCGAAGCTGTTAACATCTTAAACAAATAGCTACTTTTGGGAAACAAGTTCAGGAAAACATAAATCGCTAACGAATAAACATATTGAAATATACAATTCCATAAACATTGATTTTTAATTATACGATATGAGTTTGACAATGTTACTCTGACACTTTTAAAGTTTAAACTTAATTTATGTTACAACGATTGAAATACAAGATATTAAAACTTATGTCAAAATCTCTCTCGTTGGCACGAATGGTATCGCGAATGGATACTTTCTGTGGGAAGGAACCGGAGTGCCCAGAAGAAACCCACGTGTTCAGGTTGGCGACCTGTACCATCCCACTTACGACACCGCGTATCGAACACGGGCCGCATTGGTGAGTAGCGGGCGTCTTGACCACTAAGCTACCTGAACACTCTTGCACTTGTTATTCGTCTTCTGAAATATGCACCTATCTCACGTACATGCACAACAAAAGTTTTCGTACTCTACTCTAATATATTTTATTTTCGAATCTTACAATTATTTCGTTACTTTATGGGCGCAATAGACGAATACACAGTTAAACCCAATTTTACACATAATGTTACATGAAATAGGTAAATAAGAAATGTCCTTTGATATCAATGGGACTATGCAATCAGGTAAGACAGTCGATCGCAAAGGTGTTAATGGAATACAAGTAAGTGACAATATCCTCTGGCAACTGTATAATATTTAACCAGTGACGTAATAACCGATATTGATTACAGTGTGTTCTTTTGCTCAAGTAATCAAAAGTTAGCCGTTGACAGAAAATAAATTATTGGTGTTATTTAAAACAATCTTTGACATAATCTAAAATTCATCTTAATCTCACATACTCTCTTTCAACTAGGATGTAGCATAATCCTAGCTTTGAAGCGAAAAAACTTTATTTATTGGTTTTTACATACATTTTAAAGTTGCTATATATTATTATCATAAAGCGCTTTCTTCTTGTACCTTTATATATTCACTTTGTTATCAATAGTATGATTAAAATCTTTGATATATCAACAATTCTTTTGAACGATCTCAGATCTGTCTTATCTGAAAATAAATGTGTCATAAAAATTTGTGTGACATATTTTAAATACAGAATAGCTTGTAATACTGGCAATGATAATTTCTTATTAATTAAACTGTTCTTTCGGTTTTTGTTTCAAATCAATATATAATGTTAAACGATTTGTCTTGGGTTTTTTCTTCCTTTTTTTTTTTTTTTTTTTTTATAATCCAGTTTTTTATTACATTATAATTATGGACATGTAAACGACCCGTAGTTGAAATAAAACATGTTAAAAGTATTAAAAGGTCCTGACATGATTGAAGAGTGCATATTGTCTTCTAATTATATATATTATAAATACAACAAATATAACTCATTAAATAATGTTTCAGATTGCATTTTTGTATTCTTATTACTTGGGTGTTTGCCTCTGCAGGTGGGTAATCGTTGCCCATTAGCATTTTGCTTCCGAACATTTGTTATACTAAACCTTTCCCGAAAGAGCCATTACTTTGTGTGAGGCAGTCGAAAGCATGTTTCAGATTGCATTTTTTGTATTCGGGAATGTTATGAACCAAAGAGAATGTGCATTAAACAAAGGTCATATAAAAATACTCATTACATCTGGACATAATTTTTTTTATTGTTTTCTAACAGAATACTATATATATTCATTAAACAGTCTACGACAGGGACCAATGTGAGCGCAGCGACACCTGGATTTAGCTTAAGGGTAGATAACCGACATTTGTCTCCCAATTTTGGTTTAATATATGTAAATTGCTACTTAT
The DNA here is from genome assembly GCA_032359645.1 of Pododesmus macrochisma. Classification (NCBI taxonomy): domain Eukaryota; kingdom Metazoa; phylum Mollusca; class Bivalvia; order Pectinida; family Anomiidae; genus Pododesmus; species Pododesmus macrochisma. The sequence continues at coordinate 658 of JAUMGZ010199335.1, read as the reverse complement.
TTGGGTGTGAATATTTTAGAAATCATAAATCATAATGTTGCGTTTGAAATTTAATGTGTGTGTGTTTGTATGTGCGCGCGCGCGTGCGTGTGTGTGTTTAAGTTAGTACTTAACAGTTATTTACATTTGTTATATAGCAAGAGGAGAAGCCAATTGATCTTGTACGGAAACAGACGTTTAGGTCGCATGAACCGTTGGATTTTGCGGAAAAGCTTGAGGAATACATGGAAAATTTGGTAAGTTGTGTTTAAATCCCATAATTGGTATTCAACTAGAACCAGTGTCGATCTTCCCTGTGTTTGACACCTTATTGTGTTTAGGAATTTTTTGGTTTGTCAATAACCCGGAGAGCTATGCTGTCGGGAACTTGTGTCAAAAGACCACAGGAGAAATCCCAGACAATAGGCAAGGAAGAGAAGCAGCGGCAGGAATGGGAAATCAATGCAAAAGGGATAGTTACAGACTGTAGGAAGAAGGATAGACCCATGCATCGGCGTTTCTGCATACTTTTTTTTTTTATCTAACTTTGCATGGGGATTTATATCATGCCAGGGGTTAAACGTACCTGTATACGGGACCACCAGCTTAGTATCCACTCCGCAAAAGGTAGAGGCCACGTCCTGCGGAGTGGATACTAAGCTGGTGATCCCGTATACAG
>JAUMGZ010199313.1:0-12645 GCA_032359645.1 Pododesmus macrochisma | reverse complement strand
TATATAGAACGCTAACAACGATGCTGATGCAGATACAGGAGACGCTTACAATGACAGCGACGCCGATACAGGAGACGCTAACAATGACGGTGATGCCGATACAGGAGACACATATAATGACGACGACGCTGATAGAGGAGACATATATAATGACGGCGATGCCGATAGAGGAGACGCATATAATGACGGCGATGCCGATACAGGAGGCGCATTTAATGACGGTGTTGCCGGTAGATGAGAAGAGTTATTATAGCACGTTATATATGGCGGTGAGCAGTGAGGAGGAGGAGGAGGAGGAGGAGGAGGAGGAGGAGGACGACGACGACGACGACGACGAATTTTTCGTTCTTAAGAATGTAGTTTTGGTATTAATTGGTCATTTAACATGTTGCATCCGTTTTGCTGTGTCTTGTTACGGCTGCTGCTGATGATATTACGTGTAAAGTGAGATATGTAAATAGATTTAATATCTCATCATATCTGGTGTACACGTTTATGGTGAATTGGGTTTCATGGAGATTACTCTTATAGTTAAAGAATACCTGCCATATATCGACTTCCTGCATCATTTGTTGTAAACAGGCCTAATCTAATTCTCTGAATCTGCTTTGAGACTGTAAACAAGTAAAAGTAGCCAATCTCAAGTCATACCGACACATATATTGTCAACAGTGATGGATTCAGTGCCTGACAAATAGGTTTCAATCATTTTATGAATAATTTGATCATATTTTCATTAGTAGAGATCCGTGTGCTGTCAACTCCATCTATAACCACGACACAGGATACGAGTGACGCATTATAGTTATCTTGGCACAATTTGTAACACTTCAGAATTAATCTCACATTCTGCCTCTCTCATCCAATACACTGAATTGGCGTTCTGAATCTGATGTTTAAATAACTACGAACTATAGATTTGTTGGCGTTCAAAACTCAGAATCATTCATATAAACATATTTTAAAAAGAAAATAGGGGGGGAGCCGAGAATAAGTTGAAAAGAAAACCTGTATTAGCTTTCAAAAAAAAATTATGTTCAAAAAATGTATATATAAATTTATATATAATATAAATATCGGCTCAACTTAAAACGCTAACGGAAAAGAAATCTATGAGCGTTTCTTATAACAACAGAATAAAATAAGCGCGCGCAGGTTTGGTAATTATTTCTGAAATTTATTGCTTTTGTCGATGACCGAATTAACTGTTGAGATGCTGTCCTGGTCAAGAGAGATTTATGTTTGATTAATGATAAGTGTATTGTCCGGTGATTATGACAGTGGATATTGACCTTCAGTCTATCCGTACCTACCAGCTGTTACACGTGTAGTTATAACAACGTGAATCCACATTTGTAACATTTTAATGGCATTTAAAATTCTATAAACATAAATTACAAATGATAGTTTTCCCCACCTGTTTCCTTCCTGTAGTACGTTTCATTCCTTAATATTTCTTTATTTGTTGTTTCTTTTCCAAATTGAAAAACCATAATTAACTGTACATGCGACCTTAACATGTGCTACATGACCTTTCCCTGTAGTACACGTAAAGGCCAGCCATAACGGGTTCATGACTTTGTATAAATATCTAATTGACGCATTAAAATGAAATATGATTTACAATATATATTCATGTACCGCTATAAAACAGACCAGTTTTAAATTTAAAACAAACAAAATGCATATAAACATTTTATATGGTTAGGAAAAAAACACAAAATATCCTGAAGACGGTGTAAGTTGTTGATATTATAATAACATGTATGTATAATGTATAATGGTAGAATAGATTCAATTGTCCAATTCAATAAACCGTGTCTGAATTGTATCACAAATTACACAGCAAACATTAAGCCATGTTCCAGACACATTTAACGGATTTAAAAAAAACAACTCAGTTTTCTTTAATAAACGTTTTCACAGTTTGTAGCAACGTTTTGTATTTTATTTAAATCTAAGATTTATATTTTGGATGCTGGGATTGTGTACAGCATCAGACAGATCAATATGTACGTATCGCTGCACGAGACGCATGTTAACCAGTGCACGTGAAAGAGATCACATGTTAATCAAGGAGAATAGACGTAAAACATTGATTCGGTGATGTAACAAGCATCAAACAGCAGGGAAAACAAAACATGTTTTATCGTTCAGACGTAGCATGGTTGTTGCAATTGTTTGAAGGTGGAATGATTTGTTGGTGGTATCGTTTGAAGGTGGAAGGATTTGTTGGTGGTATCTTTTGTCTAGATCTTAGGTGGTCCATTCATTGTCTCAATTGAATCGTGTAATGCAGCATCATCTACAATTACCTTTGTATTCATCCGAATCTTTTAATGTGTACTACGCGCTCATTAATGTGTAGACATATATAGAGAGCACTGTTCACTAGTGATACACTAATATAGTACGTGTGTTCACTGATGGTATCTTACTACTCTGTTCACTACCGATACTATTATTACAAGTCGAGTTACTGCTGTTACTTATGAAAATTATAAATTCTTTATTTAAACTTTGAAAAAATAAATATGTGAGTCACGGGTGTGTGTGAAAAAGATATAAATAAACTCTATATACACATCAATATGGAATGCAATTACTGTCTTATATGATATAAAAACGTAAAATGATTTGATTTGGTTTTATCATTATATGATTTGGTTTTACCATTATATGATTTGGTTTTATCATTATATGATTTGATTTTATCATTATATGATTTGGTTTTACCATTATATGATTTGGTTTTATCATTATATGATTTGGTTTTAGCATTATATGATTTGGTATTATCATTATATGATTTGGTTTTAGCATTTTATGATTGGATTTTATCATTATATGATTTGGTTTTAGCATTATATGATTTGGTTTTAGCATTATATGATTTGGTTTTATCAGTATTTGATTGCAAAACTTCTTTATATGATGGATACAAAACTGACAAACGTATTCGTGAATCCGAAGAGTGAAAAATCCCGACGAATTCGGATTCACGAAGACGTTTGTATTCATTATATAAAGACGTTTTGCAATCATATAATGATGTTTTTACATCAATAAACCAAATCATATAATGACGAAACCAAATAAAATAATGGTATAATCATAAAACTAAAGCATATTATGATTAAACCAAAACATAAGAAAAAATCAATTCATAATACGATTTTATACAATATGGCGTTTCATTCGTCAAGTATAAACCGTGCGTTACGCGCTCTTCATCCGGATCTTGAGCTAAAGTGAACGTTTAAAAAAATATCCATATGGATTATTCATTCACACACATTGATATACATGTATACGGTTTGTATGAAAACCAGTAAGCATTAAATGAAAGTTACGTATGCAAATTCAAACGACACATATATATGATCCCCATACTAGTTTCAACGACCTTTTAACATTCACAGTGTTCTTTCATCCATCTTTATTAACTTTTTAAATTCCATATTCAGAATAAAAGACGTAATAAGATTGCAGAAAGGTGTGAATTTTAAACCACCATGAATTGTATTAGATTATTTTACAACTATTCATTAATACAATTTCACTCCACGTGGACTTTCCCGCCATACTGTCGTCCACGTGTAGTGTCAATGCCCCGAATTGTATCGCAGACATCCCATTATAAAATGTTCATTCATGAAATTGGCCGATGTGGCCAGTGAAGAGGTCAAACTGTCGAGGAATTCAGTAGCCATATGGGGAGGGGGAAAAGGTCAGACATAAAGTAAATCAATCTTCAAATACACAGGAAATTATGTTCAAACAATTTGAAACATGTCTGATAGCACTCAAATTAGACGGTCAGGTTACAAGGAAAACTTTGATATTGGGGATACTTTTAATCGCATGCTTCTCTTTGTGATCGTAACGACATTTTTATATGCTTGTGGGATCCGCCTTTTATTGTCACTATCAATTCTTTGACCGCTACGAAAACAGACCGTCTTCATATAATTACTAAATGTTTTCACTTTTGTTGTTTGAAAGGGAATCCAAATACTGCGGAGTTGTTTCATTAACCTTTTTGCACTTAGTTTAGGTCGAGCGGTCAACACAAAAATACAACACAAGAAATAGTTCTATAAAATAGGTGTGCAATGCTAAATTCGTTTTCTTGCGTTTAAAAAGAGTTTCAATAAAATAAAATACGTTTACGGCTATCATGTGTAGTTCGCATAAAAATAAAAGTTTAACGTGTTTAAAAGCTAAAAATTACGTACAGTTTTTTTTTTACAATGAGTGCAATGCTTGCTGAATGTCGTGGCCAGATCTTTTGCTCACGTAGCCGGACTCCAAACTCTCCATGTTCCAATGAACACCAAAACGTCTATAGTAGCCATGCTGTGCCAGTCTAGTCTGAAGCATATTCACCGCTTGAGGATGTTTATAAAAGTGCCATATCACGTTGACGACGTTAAAATTAGTGTTAGTCCATTTTAAAAATGTTGTCCGTTTGGAGTTATCTTTTCACATATTCGACTACTCCAAAACCCTTCAGGCAAAATGTGTTGGAAGCACCTCATTGAGAAAGAGCTAAATATTTGTTCAAAGGATGAAACTCGGCATGCCGAGGCGACACTTGAGGACCAACATTTGAAAGATTTGATAAAGTTTCAAAAACATTTCCTAATAAACTAGAAAGTGTATAGCTTAATGTTTGCATATGTCATAACCTTGGATCATGGAGAACCAAGTTTAATGAAGGTGTGACCCTGGGATCAAATATCAGTCACGCGTTCCAAATCTAACAAAACGTGGTCAAACAGGAGTAGAAATGTATATAAAAATTATGTTTTTTATGTGTGTTAGAATGATGAACTTTTAACAAAATCACAGTATGCCTATAAATATATGATAATGCCTCGCGACCATTATATGTTTCTTTTAGTTGTCAATGTATCACAACCATTATATGTTTCTTTTAGTTGTCAATGTATCGTAATTATTAGATGTTTCTTTAGTTGTCAATGTATCACGACCATTATATGTTTCTTTTAGTTGTCAATGTATCACGACCATTATATGTTTCTTTTAGTTGTCAATGTATCATGACCATTATATGTTTATTTCAGTTGTCAATGTATCACAACCATTATATGTTTCTTTTAGTTGTCGATGTATCACGACCATTAAATGTCCCTTTTAGTTGTCAATGTATCATGACCATTATATGTTTCTTTTAGTTGTCAATGTATCACGATCATTATATGTTTCTTTTAGTTGTCAATGTATCACGACAATTAGATGTTTCTTTAGTTGTCAATGTATCACGACCATTATATGTTTCTTTAAGTTGTCAATGTATCAGGACCATTATATGTTTCTTTTAGTTGTCAATGTATCATGACCATTATATGTTTCTTTTAGTTGTCAGTGTATCACGACCAATAGATGTCTCTTTTAGTTGTCAATGTATCACGACCATTAGATGTTTCTTTTAGTTGTCGATGTATCACGACCATTAAATGTCTCTTTTAGTTGTCAATGTATCATGACCATTATATGTTTCTTTTAGTTGTCAATGTATCACGACCATTATATGTTTCTTTTAGTTGTCAATGTATCACGACCATTAGATGTTTCTTTAGCTGTCAATATATCACGACCATAATATGTTTCTTTTAGTTGTCAATGTATCACGACCATTAGATGTTTCTTTAGTTGTCAATGCATCATGACCATTATATGTTTCTTTTAGTTGTCAATGTATCAGGACCATTATATGTTTCTTTTAGTTGTCAATGTATCAGGACCATTAAATGTTTCTTTTAGTTGTCAATGTATCACGACCATTAGATGTTTCTTTAGCTGTCAGTGCATCATGACCATTATATGTTTCTTTTAGTTGTCAATGTATCATGACCATTATATGTTTCTATTAGTTGTCAATGTATCACGACCATTAGATGTTTCTTTAGTTGTCAATGTATCAGGATCATTAGATGTTTCTTTAGTTGTCAATGTATCACGACCATTAGATGTTTCTTTTAGTTGTCAATGTATCACGACCATTATATGTTTCTTTTAGTTATCAATGTATCACGACCATTAGATGTTTCTTTTAGTTGTCAATGTATCATGACCATTATATGTCTCTTTTAGTTGTCAATGTATCACGACCATTAGATGTTTCTTTTAGTTGTCAATGTATCACGACCATTAGATGTTTCTTTTAGTTGTCAATGTATCATGACCATTAGATGTTTCTTTAGTTGTCAATGCATCATGACCATTATATGTTTCTTTTAGTTGTTAATGTATCACGACCATTAGATGTTTCTTTAGTTGTCAATGTATCACGACCATTAGATGTTTCTTTAGTTGTCAATGTATCATGACCATTATATGTGTCTTTTAGTTGTCAATGTATCATGACCATTATATGATTCTTTTAGTTGTCAATGTATCACGACCATTAGATGTTTCTTTTAGTTGTCAATGTATCATGACCATTATATGTGTCTTTTAGTTGTCAATGTATCATGACCATTATATGTGTCTTTTAGTTGTCAATGTATCACGACCATTAGATGTTTCTTTTAGTTGTCAATGTATCACGACCATTATATGTGTCTTTTAGTTGTCAATGTATCACGACCATTATATGTTTCTTTTAGTTGTCAATGTATCGTATTATTAGATGTTTTTTTTAAGTTGTCAATGTATCACGACCATTATATGTTTCTTTTAGTTACAAAAGGTGTTTCTGTTTACTATCATTGTATCATCACCATTGTTGTTTCTTTTGACATTAGTTACGTGTTGTTGTTTTTATTTTTTCTAAGTCCACGCATTAACAATGACCTATGTACGAATGTTTTAACTTTGGTTCTGTATCCAAGGTTTAACATCTGTCGCACAAAGCTCCTATGTTACATCGAGAAATCTGCCTCCCTTTAACACACTGTTAAATTTATTTTAACAGTATCAACTTTTTTTTATTACGTCAAACCAATATTAAAATTAAAGGCTTTATTCTATCGTGGTGTTTCATGTTTCAAAAACACGATCTACAGCGTTTGTTTATAAACACGTCTGGGGTCGTTGTTAAGCATGCGAATAGATTTAAAGGACAACGTACAACTTAAATAGACTCCCAGGTGTATCTCATAGATTATGATATAATAGTAATATCATAATAATTCTTTACATTTGTCAGGCGATATTTAACATTCCACGTCGCCTAGGAAGGACGCTTTAATAGGACTTCAGTGATTGTACTTTACTATTCCAAACAAATGAACTATTGAACTTAATTACACATGGCTTCTATTTTTGCTTGTTACATTAATCCGACGTTAAAAGTTAACTGGTACCGTAATCTACAAATTACACACACACAATAGAGGCTAAAAATAAATAATCGGTTTATAAATGTAATTTGAATAAGATAGAGTCAGCGGGGTTACTTCAAAATATGTGTAGTATTTCAAGTGATAATGGGGTCTGGTATAAACTATTACAATTCTACTGGAAACAAATCTGACGAGATTGCAACGAGTTTGGGGTAAAATAGGCAAACGTTATATAAATGATGAAACAAAAATTATAGGAAAAGAATATCTTAATAAATATATGTTAAGTACTCGTGAAACAACACTTATAGGCTTCAATGAAACACTTAAGGGTATTCGTGCAACAACCATAAGTATTCGTGAAACACTAATTGGTGACGTTGAAACACCAAAAGGTATACCTAAATGACAAATAAATTATCTTATCAGGAAGATAAAGATGGGCATGGAAACCGAATTACAAACCTGCACAACATCCAAGATTAAAGACAATTTACCACCAATAATAGACATGGTGTTGCTGAGCTGAAAAACTCAAGTGACGCGTAGAGCATAATGATAATCAAATATGCGTTAGTGTACCAAAATTCGGCGCTGTTTCCGTGAAACACTGTTTTTTGTTGTTGTTGTTGCTGCTGCTGCTTCTGCTGCTGCTGCTGCTGCTGCTCCTCATAAAACAATGATAAAAGAGTAAAAGAGGATATTTAGATATCTCAATCGGGGACTGGCGATCAGCACTAAAGTGAAGTCAAGGAGGTAACTTACATAATGTTTGTGATAAGCTACCATATAAAAAAACAACGGGTTGACAACTTTTTTGAAAAATGACTATTGAGTTCTATTTAACAATGTCAAGTATAAAATATTCTAAACTTTTTTCACTGTTGACCAAGAGATATTACAAGGGAGGTAAGCACAACACGATTGCAGGTTTGTGATAAGTTAACAAAGCGCACAAGAGTTGTCTCGCTGGAGACTACAATGCATAATCCTTGAACTTAAAAATATTTGATTTCATCGCAAGAACAATATCTTTAGTTTCATGTGTTGCCGTTCTTCGTGCAAATTTCAGACTACAAAACTTAAAAATTAAAAGATTGAAGACCACTTTACTTTCGTGCAGTTATTGATTAATAATTTACTAGAAAAATGACAAGAGAAAAACTATTTATTGACAATAATACAGAAAAACTGGCAGATCGACAAAACTAACTTCTGGTTTGCTGGTCATGTACTGTCGTACTGTTTTTATTTGACGTACTGTCGTGTCCCCGACCACATGACAAACTGTAAAGTTTTGTCGTAATGTCCTCGTCGGTACTAAAACACGACAACAGGACAATGTCATGAGTACAGCAATCCATAAAGTGAGTTTTGTCGTACTATTGCGTTATTGTATCGTATTTTCGTGTTGCTTGCTGTTGCATGGTCGCCCCGAAAGTACAACAAAAGTGCCGTCCTGTCGTGTTATAGCGTTATCTTGACAGCACGAGATAGCAAAATCAGTCACCATACATCTGGACCAAAGGCCTAATGTGAACTTTTCCCATACAAATGCCGTTCGTCGTCTATCCGTCCATTGTCCATCCGGCGTTAACATTTTTTTCGAAATTTCCTTTAAAGCCGATTTCAACAAAGCTTGGAGAGAAGCATCCCTGTGGCACGGAGAACCAGTTTTGTCAAGGCGTGACTCTGTAGTGAATAATCAGGGTCGTAGCCTGTTATAAACCGGTAGGGGGCATGCACGTTGCACACATATATTTGCCGATTTGTCGGGAGTTTTGCCATAGAAAATAAGAAAAGTTGCACAATTTCGGGGGGGTCAGGCTACGGCCCTGGAAATAAGTCAGGCGTTTTAGGGTCCTAAGTTCAACACAACTTGTTCTTTTTTAAAACCGTTTGACCAATTTCAATAAAACTTGATAAGAAGCAGACACAGGGAGTAGGGATTTAGATTTGTTCAAATGAAAGGGTTCGACCCCCAGTAACGCCACTAGGGACCGAAATAGGGAATATTGGACGTTATTTCAACGAATCTACTTACTTACCGGTATAACCTAGGTGGCTTGTAACAAATTGTTTTATATGTAGTGACATATGGAGAGCCAAGTTTGTTCAAGGAGTGACCCTGTGGTCAAAGCATGGTTACTCACGTTGGGGTCAAGGTTCAACACTATCAGTATGGCATATATGTTCAACTTCTCCAAAACTTCTGACCAATTTAACAAAACTCCGTGAGAAGCATCCCCAGGGAAATGGATTCAGGTTTGTTCGAATGATGGAGCTCGGCCTCCATGGGGCAAACATTTTACAAATTTGAAAAAAAAAAACTCCTTATAAATTACACGACCATAATGTTTGCATATGTAGTAACTATGGGGCATACAGAGGCCAGTTTGTTCAATGGTTGACCCTGTGGTAAAACAAGAGTTCCGCAAACGGTACATAATACGCCTGCCAGAAAATCGACGCTGAATTCTTGTAAAGGTAGAGGGACAGGTACAGCATGAATAACAGCTTATTTCAAAATATATTCTTTTAAATGGTCACATGTATTTTGCTCCATATCTTTATGCTGTCTTTTACATCTAATCTAAAACTTAATGCAAGTAAAAAATTATCTAATATCTGTTCAGTGGTTTACTCAGAAAACTGCGGACAAGGTTTAGTTCTAAATGTTACTAAAAATAGTTACAAAGACCTTGAATGACCTTGAAATTTGACTGGTCTCTAGAACTTGATGCAAGGAACTATTACGCGACGTATCATCAAAATCTGTTTTGTACCTTACTAAGAAAGCCATAGAAAAAGGTTTTATACAAAATGTTTTTAAAAATAATAACGGTGACCTTGATGACTTTGAAATTCGACTGGTCTTTATAGCTTGTTGTTAGGAACACTTTTGTGAAGTATCATCAACATATACGCAGTACTTTACTCAGAAAGATGTGGACAAAGTTTTATACAAAATGTTCCTAAAAGAAGTACCGGTGACCTTGATGACCTTGAAATCAGGCTGGTCTTTAGAATTTGATGCCAGGAACATCGGTGTGAAGTATCATCAAAATCTGTTTTGCACTTTACTTAGAAAACCATGGACAAGGTTTTTTACAAAATGTTTCTAAAATAGTAAAGGTGACCCTGATGACCTTGGAATGCAACTGGTCTCAAGAACTTGATTGAATGAACAATTGTATCAAGCATCATCAAAATATATGCAGTTCTTTACTCAGAAAGCCACAGAAAAAGGTTTTATACAAAATGTTTCTAGAAATAGTAACGGTGACCTTGATGACCTTGAAATTTGACTGGTCTCTAGAACTTGATGCTAAATGTTGACTGACGAACGGTCGAACTGACGGACAGATGGACAAGACCATGCCAATATACGTCCGCCTAATAAAAAATTACGTGTGTTAGGGTCGAATTTCAGAACAGCCTCAACAGGTTTAATGCTTGCATACATTTGCAGTAACCTCGTTGCATGAAGAACAAAGTTTGTTCAAGTCATTACCCAGGGGCAAAAAAGTTCAACACTAGAAATATGTTAACTTTTCAAATTTCCCGCTTCTCCACAACCACAAGACCAATTTCAACCAAATTTCGTAGGAGACATAATAAGGTGTCGACAAAGGGGACATTTTCAAACTTCCTCTTATATACTAATCAAACACTAAGTCACATTGCAGTGCTGTTCCAACCAGGTGGACGTTAATATCTATCTTTTGTTATTTGTAGATGCTGTGGATGGATGCTATATGCCGCTATATTAATTCAGTAAGGACTTTATCAGAGAAGCGCTCTATATGATGCCTGGCGAAATCATATTATGCCTGTAGTAATACGGAACATATTGGCTTGAAGAACGATTGGCGGTTTCAGAAGGAAAGTCAAGGCACATTTACACGTGATATCAGGAGAATCATTGGTTCAATGGAATATTAATTTTATTCTATATTTCGTAACGACAGATGTGTTAGTTGTCTTTCGACTACGGCTGATATAAATCCTGCAAAGGGACCATTTATATAACTTTAGGATACTTTGAATATGAAATAGTATTTTCCTCCACTTCTCTTCCCTTATTCTATAGAGGATAGTTGACCCGCTGACACACGTCTATGTTATACAGATGACCACCAATTATTACCTCATTATTTAGACAAGAAGCAAAATTGAGGGAGTTCAAAACGAACATCAAGCAACAATTCTCAATGTAAAATATCATTATACATAGTTCAGGAGATTCAAACTTTAAAACCTGGTGAGTTTGGGGAGTTTTTACCTTAAAAGATTGTATCAAGTTTTATGGATATTGTGAACTTTGTTTTTGAAAATTCAAAAGTACTTTTGTTCTAAGCTACAAAAGCTGTTCCCGTTGGAACTAGGTTATACATACAAGCAACTCAACATATATATATACATGCATCTGCATAAATTCGAACCTAAAATTTCAGGTTGGTGACCTTTATCGTGAGAGCTAAAGGTCACAAAAAGTCTGGTCATCACTAACTCAACAAGAGGCCCATTGGGCCTTAACAACTATCTGGATAAAATAGGCCTATTAAGTAAATGTTTGGTATTTGAATACTTTTGACCCTAGGGTCATGCCTTGAGCAAACTTGCTTCTCCATGACCTAAATGCATACTAAGTTTATAAGAAGAAATTTTTTCAAACTTTCCCTATGTGTGCCTCCAAAAAATTAGCCTAGTCCAATTATTTGAAAAAATCTTATTTTCCCCAGGGATGTCTTGTGCCAAATTTAGATCGAATTGGTCCAGTTGTTTTGGAGGAAGAAGTCTAAAATTTGAAAAGTTAACATATTTTCAATATAATGTATATATTATATTGAACTTGACATCAAAACACGTAACCTATTTTTGACCCCAGGGTCACGCCTTGAACAAATTTGGTTCTCCATGCCCTAAAGTTACTTATAACCAAAGCATTAAACTCTATACTTTCTATTTTATTAGATTTTTTTTTAAAAATGTTGTCAAATATTCCCAATTTTGGCCCTTAGTGGTGCCTAGCCCCTTCATTTGAACAAATCTGAATCCTCTTTCCCTAGGGATTCTGTCCAACAAGTTTGGATGAAATTAGTCCAGTAGTTTCTGAGTAGAGGTCGAAAATGTGAAAAGTTTACGACAAACGACGGACGGACGGGATTCGTACGAGAAAAGTCTACCTTGGACTTTGGTCCAGATGGACTAAAAATCAATGGGCCAAGGCCTTAGCATGAACCTGAATTAAGATAAAAACAAAATTTAGTTCTTTATTATTGACGTAAATTAGGAAACACCTTAGCTAAATGCTTATTAAATTCGTGTG
>JAUMGZ010199302.1:0-12645 GCA_032359645.1 Pododesmus macrochisma | reverse complement strand
GTAATTCACACAGAGTTTTGGCTCCTTCCTCTTATAAATATCATATTTATCGGAGGCATGGTTCAGGTTGCATTTTTTGTATTTGTTCACCGGTGCGGAAAATACCTGATGGTTGATGCCCCCAGGGACAAGACGTACGCCACTAATTCAACCAAGGCTACTAACCCTTACTCTTACGATACGGTATCTATTATACCTGGTATAAAACTCGATCGTTGTGTCATCACAGGCAGGACTAACAAATATAGAGAGAAAATTATCAGAGAGTTAACTAAATTGACTCGGATGTTTCAGTCATTAATTGTTAAAGAATGTATTTATCTGAACCGTGTGACACAAAATATCTTCCTTTGTCTTATAATTTTGCATCACACAGAGTTAACGATTCTTACAATATTTTTAAACGATAGGTACTTATACAAAAAAATCTCTTTATTTATTATATAGAATTTTATAAAAAGAACTACGCGCCCGTCAAACGTAATCAATGTTTCATATTCAAAATAAGTCATGCATACGTGCATATGAAATAAACTGTTAGTAAAACAAAACTTTCTATAGTACGCAACATAACATGACTTTGATTATAATGGAATTGATGTAATAAGAATATTACAGCTGATTCTCTTTTTGAATTTTTTTGCTATGTAATTAGTGTAAGTGCAGTATTTGTTCTTTTTGTTTGAAAATACAACAAACAATATGAACTTGAAAACTTATTATAAAGTTGTGGAAGATTTAATTTGTCTTTTCTTGTCCGTAAACGTTGTAACAATATAGTATACAAGACTTATATCGTACATCGTGCAAAAGGATCACCTTCTCTACCTGTGTTACTATGGTGACAATCATCTACCTAAGTCGCGTATCGAGTACCTATAATCAGGACGAGCTGTGGTGGTGACCTGCATCACAGGTAAATTTGAATCCCAAAAGCCCATTTTAAGGGTTATCTCCCTTTTTCCGAACTCAAAGCTGGTAATGCTAGTTTGATAGTGGCATGGTCAGGCATACAGTTTGCAATCAAATTACCTTCCTGTGTACCTCTCAATATAAAGTTCACATGGGCAGTTCAAAGGCATTAAGACGTTGTGACGGTCAAACTGGGGCACCAAAAGGTTTTTAATTCGGGATGAAATTATGTAGCCTATATAGGTTAATAAAAATAATGTTGAACAACCCTATTAATCTCATTCAAATTCACACGAATTGCCGACGAATCTTTCATTTCTTCAAAAAGCGAATGTTAGCAGCAGTCATTAATAAATTTTCGATACGACGAATTTACGCGTAAAACGCATACCTCAATGTGTAGAATATGCCATTGCAATATATTAACCTGGAAAAGTTACAACCCTGGGTTGAAGATAAAAATAGGTCAAACATTTTGGGGTTTAAGTTCAATACCATAAGAAATATGTCGACTTTTCAACTTCTGCACTGTTACAGGACCGATTTCAACCTAATTTTGAACCATCCTGATGTGAAGACGATTCCAAAACAAAAACAAAATACAGTTGATAGAAAGCCATGTTGCAAAATTGGTAACTAGGGAACCAAGTTCACTGAAAAGGTCGCAAAATGTCACACATACTTAATAGCAAATAAGAAATTCAGCATCTTATATTAAGGCTAGCATAATTACATTGTATTACATTTAAATTTAAAATATTCAGTTTAGGCAAAATTTAGAAAAATCTTATTTTGAAAGCTTTAATGTCTTACTTAAAAAAAAAAACCTCCACGGAAAACTCTGACGACCATCTTTTTTAAAGATACTTCTTGTTAAAAAGAGGAAAAGGTTACCATACACCGGAATTACACGAAGGCATCGTGAAAAAAAGTTTTTTTTGATAGAAGTTCGTGATGTTTCAATTTTTTGTTAATAAATGTATATTTGGTTAAATATTCTGTGTGCGTCCAACGTTTTCTTATTGTTTTTCCAATGTCCATGGACTTACGGCCTTAGAATATCGTCTTGGTTTTTCGATTTACTTTTTTGTTTTCGTTTTTGTTTTTTTAATGGAATGACTGATTGACTTACTAACAATTAATAAAGGGGGTTGCAGAAATATGAAAGGCGGAATGAATATCAGTTAAGCACACACATTTAGAATACAGGCCAAATAATGACTGGTAGAAATTCAAACTATGGCGTATGGATTTTGTCTGTAATTATACCAGAAAAAGACTTGTCATATCCCTCACTGTATCATGATGTCGGCCATAAAACTTTCTGAAAGCAGACTGAAGTCTGGAAAGTGTATAACCCTGCCTCAAAAGCTTGGATGTCAACAACAATCCTCTAGTAACAAAGTATGGTAGTGAAACACGCTCTTGAATAACGAATTAGCTGTGACACGTACACTCTATAAGCAGGTGAGGAGGTTGTGTTGCTGTCTAAGAATGGGAAGTTGGCAATGGAAAAACAAACTAAAGTCGTCACGTTAGTCATAAAGTTTAGTGGTAAAGGTATCATTCGTGTAGATGTTTAGTAGGAAGTCTAAGCATGAGACAGAAAAGTCGGAGTTCCGGAGTATTTATCATGTTCACGTAATCGCCAAAATGTGTATTCTTTAGTGACAAAACGTCATCTATATAGCGAAAAGTGAAATTAAAAGACTTTGTCAAAGTCTTCCTCTTGGAACTGAGTAGCTTTTGTTTAAATATTGCCTCATACGAATACAGAAATAGGTCCGCTAGTAGCGGAGCGCAGTTAGTCCCGGTGGGAATTCCAATAGTCTGCTAGAAAACCTTGCCTCAAAATTCAACAAATGTGTTGTCAATAAGAAAATGCAGCATTCTAACAACATCGTTTTCAGTGTATTTTTTGCGTCCGAATCGCCTTTGACAAAGTATGCAGTTGAACTATTTTTAGTTCCTCTGGATCGCAGTTCCAAGGCGGACTTTTCTCATACAAAACACGTCTTTTGTTTGACGTCAGTCGGTCGCCCGTCATTAAATTTTCACATTTTCCAACTCTTCTCGAGAATCACAGGACCAATTTCATCTTAACTTGGTAGGAAGTATCTCCAGGAGCAGGGGATTCAGATTTGTTCAAATGGTGGGGCTCAGTTTCCAGTGGCGCCAGTTTGGTGCTCGAATGGGGAAAAGTTGGTAACATTTCAAAATCATCTTTCCGCCTAGAATGCCTAATTCTAAATACTTTGGTATGTGGTAAATTTAGGGCTTGGAGAACCAAAGTTTTTCAAGGCATGACCCTAGGGTCAAAAAGTATTAAAATGCCCAAAATTTACTTATGGGCCCATTTCATTCAGATTAACGTTAATGCCTAATTTTATTTCCATTGGTCGCATCATACCAACATTATTTACAATAGCACTTGTAACATTCTTGCTAAATACTTGATCACTATCAAGGGGATAGCACAAAGACTACTCTGCTTTATCTGAATCAGTTTAATGGTCTCGATCGAGTGCTAGTGCCTGGCTAAGAAATGGTCTTTAATGTTGTGATACTTTAAAATTAGTTTGAGTTTTATTTCATTACAAGCAGAATCACTCAAAAAACCTAAAAGGCAGTATGCACCTATGAAGCTCTCTACATATTATCTCAGCTGTTGTTTGGATGTTATTCCTAAACAATCAATATAATTAATTTTGAAATGGCTTTTTTGGGGGAAACTACTTCTTGGCATGGTACAACGTAGAATTCAATTTCCTTGGCCTAATGTCAAATTGGGCATCATAGAATCTAATACATGATATTAACATGACAGGGCATCCATTTCATCTTGTAATTTAATTTCTCGTATATTTCAGCAGCAGGTTCTTGTATGATAACTCAAACAAATTCAAATTTATCATTTTTGTTTTTAAAATGTCTTTATAATGTTTCATTTTACTTTATTTCTAACAAGAAAGAAATTGTGTATCATTTTCAACAAAACTCCTTTCTGAAAATTGGACAAGTTAAACCTATTATTTAAATTTTTAAGTATCGGATCAGGCTTAGACCAAAACGACATTTATACATAATAATATAAAGGATAGTATTATTTACCTACAGTTAAAATATATACTTGGTTTAAGCTTGTCCCAAAATTGAAAAACAACGCTGAATGTTTAAAATTCATACAAAATTAAGGAATTCGACTGACCCCACCCTAATGTAACACCCTGAAATCATAAAAAACCCACTATGTGACATTTTATCAAACAATTATCATTAACGATAAATATAGACCCTTATGCATAATATCCAATTCAACTTACAGCGTTTCTCAGTACTTTATATTTTCGCACAACCACTAGGCAGATATACGCTCCTATACTTCGTGGTCCTTTGAGGCTACTTCCATTTGACGAATTTCAGTTGGGCTACTTAGTGTGTTGCACTTCAGAACCATTTAAAGTAAATAATATTACTCATAAGGAATCGTAATGAGATACTTTTTTTAAAGTTGGATCTTTGTCTCTTGGTTCCAAACAGGCCAGTCCAGGAGTACAATTGCTGTAAAGGTGTATGGTTAATGGCCTTGAAAAGTTAACTTGAAAGTGATCTCGGAGATTATAATTATTATATATTTGGGTTTTCCAAATAGCAAAACAATTAAAGAAGTGTTACCACTTTGTTCTTTTAGAAATTCTTTCAAAATATGGAAAGGCGGGTAAGAACTCTCGTACTCTTGAAGGCTATTTTAGTGATTGGAAGTGTAATTTACTTGGTTCTGTTTGAACAAATCATTTATAATGGGAAGAAAATTAGGATAAAACTTGAGACATCTTTGTGACGGTGAACATCACAATCCTTTTTAGGGCAGCATGAAGACACGAGTTTATGCTAGTTTCGATACTAAAGAGTCAAATAAGTCATCCTTTATATTCTTCGAATATGAACTTTTGAAATATGATTGTACAATTAGCATCCTCAGGAAATCTTCATTTCAGCGTTTGGGTTTTGTATCCGGGGGTACAAAATACGGCAATGACTAGCTCCGCCTACACTTTTGAAACAAGGGCTAACATGTTTAAAAGTTTGTATCAACATGCTTATTACTACGGATGGTTTACCTTGACTCCAATGTCAAATTGCTTACGCGCATATTTATACCTTAGTTCGCGTACATTAATACCTTAGTACGTGCACATTATTACCTTAGTACGCGCGCATTAATACCTTAGTACGCGCACATTAATACCTTAGCCGTTTATCAAACTAAGTTTTCTTTCACGAAAATGTCCATTGCAGAATCACCTTTAAAATTGCTTTTGACATCAGTCATCTCGAATTTTCAAGAAAATTTGATAGAACAGTAATTTGTTCATAATGCATACATTAGTCAATGTGCAAATAAATATCAATAGAAACAAAGATCGCCACATGTCAGATAGGTTACTTCAGTGATCGGGTGAACGCATCAATGCCAAATGGGCCTTTTGTTTAATAGATTGAAATATGCACAATTTATTACTAAATCATATTGGAATCTCAATTGCAACTTAAAATTGTTGTTTTTTTTCTGTTTAATTTATGTTTGGTCTTACATTGATTTAAAAGGGATTGCAATGGACTGCTGTCATTACAGCATCATCTAAGTCATCTTACACTGGTTCAACGACTGGAACTAGCTCTGGTACTATTGACCCAGTGTCTGGAGAACTCGCTATTAACAACTTTGTCCTGAGCAATAAAGGAATGGAAGTGTTTGATGTTGTGGTTACTTCAAACCCGCCAGGCTACTCTCTGTCCACCGATTTCTCTCTGACTGCCCAGAATGCAGATTTACAAAACATTGTGATCGACACTGCAAACACTGTCAGTGTTAAGGTAGATGCGGACTATACTACCTATGGGAACCTTGGTTTTGCCACAGCTTACATCAATCAGAAATTGGCCAATGAAAACACTGCTGTTAAGTGGGATAATGTGGCTGTTTCACAAGGTTAGTTAAAAATTGTAACAACAACAAAATGTTCACGTGAAATTTTGTTCTATTAAAGATTATTACAATAACAGAATTGTCGTATCCTTAGTTTAACATTAATTAATTCACGTACAATCAACCAAAGATTGGTGTACTCTTGTTAAATTAAGAAACTATGCTAGTGTTATGTGTCAGTTATCTGTCTTAGTTGTTAACATTCTTTATTAGGATAGTGACAAAATGCTACTAGAATTCAGAGCATTTTTGGAGCAGATGTCTTTTACCACCAAATAGATTGAACCTCATTGAGATAATCGTTGCGACGGCAATATTTATTTAAGAGTTCATGCTTTGTTGTTATAGGAAGTGTGGTCATCACGGCAACTATATCAGGAAACACGACCACTGTCATATTGATGGTGGACAGTATGTGTAGTGACATCACCTCATCCAATACATTTACTTACAATGGCATGACATTTGCTTTAACAAGCTATATGACACTTAATGGAGTGCAGTACTATGGATATGGATGTGGAGCCTTGGTGAGTATATAGACATTTTGATAACTTTGTAATTATTAAAAGGATAATTTAATAGATAACTTGGATATTGATGTGTATTTGAAAGACTTCCATACATCCTAGATCAAACTTTAAAATTTGGGAAATAAATACAAATATGTATACTTAAACGGGCTGCCAATTTATCTGTATAATCTAAAATTGTAAATGAATTCTGTGTGAAAGACCTGGTCGATTGATTGCATTTTATGATACAGTCAAACAGTGCCGATGAGACAAAGATTGGACTTATAGCTGGTCTAGTTGCTGCAATTGTCGTCATTCTAATCCTTGTTGGCATAATCCTCTACTGGAAGCTCAAGATCCTCCCGAAAACTAAGACGCACAGTAAGTTATTGTGTACATATACAACACATCTTTATATCGTGTTTTCTATAATAATGTTTTATAAAATACTTTATAAAGACAGGAATTAGGTTTAAATCCCCTCCCCTAAACAAAACATGAAATTAACGGTTGTAAAAGCTTTAAAAGGTATCAGTGTTTGTTAAGACGTATGTTTTGGATAACTGATCTTTAATACAAGATGGAACGACATTGTTAAGAAGAAGCACGTGAAAAACAAACAGAAGTTCTAAACGTAAAAACTCCTCATTCAATTTTTCGCATGGTCTACCAGATTACGACTATACATAAATTTTTACTTTAAGTAAACAATAGCTGGAACAGTATGTTTTCACAAATCGGGTTACATTTAATTCAATTCATGCTCTACATTTCATCTTTTTATACTACAGGATGTAGAGGTAATATATTTGGTACACTGAATTACAATATTAACTTTGTTTGCTTATTGTTGATCTTTGACAAGATTTTATTTTGTTTTCTTTAAAAAAAAAAACCACTAATACACACCCAACTGATATATTTACCAATGAACAAAAATGTTATCCATGCAATAATAAAAAGTTCCATATACCTTAATCAGAAAATTCTTTTGATAGACATGCTGTGGCACACATTAACCTAGGTTGTAATGTTAATGCAAGGTGTATACGTTGTCAGAAAAATCGTAATTCACCGATATGCACATGCTAATTCAAGTTGTCACATACATGTAATGTATTTTCACATATTCACATTGACATGCATTTATATTTATATGAAAATTTATTTAATTGAACATGTGTGTAAAATAAATCTTACTGATGCATTCATATTTCGGCAACCCCTTTCTTAATTAAAAGTAAGTCAATCAGTCAGTCCATCTAAAGTCAGTCAGTCAGTCCGTCCGTCCATCCGTCTGTATTTGATTAAATATGAATATAATAATAAATATATATATATATTGATATAACAAGTAGAATGTGGTCATGAAAAAGGAATGGGTGGGAGCGGGGTTCACTCCTCGTCACCCTATCTTTACCGCTCTGCTTTATGATAATGTTGCTTCTTCTATTCCTCTCCTGTTATTGGATTTTCTCCTTTGCTCTTTCGTCATAATATTTGTGATATAATCTTATAGTGAAACTTGCTTCTTTTTAAACAGTAGAAAGGATTGCCATACACCATACGCCATACACGGAGGCATCACGGTGGGTGATACATGTGTAGCAGGAAACGCTAACCATATCGCGAGCCCCTGTTTTCGCTTCTAGTTTTTAGTCCATCTGGACCAAAAGTCCAAGTTGGACTTTTTTTCATATTAATCCCGTCCATCGCCCGTCGTAAACTTTTTAAATGTTCGACTTCTCCGAAACCCTTTGACCAAACCTGGTAAGAAGTATCCCTTTGGGAAGCGGATTCAGATTTGTTCAAATGAAGGGGCTCGGCCCCCGGGGGCACCAACTAGGGGGCAAAAAAGGGGGAAATTTGACAAAACTTCAAAAAGCTTCTACTATATATAAGAAGGCCTATAGCTTAAATGTTTTGGAATGGAGAACCAGATTTGTTTAAGGTTGGTTCCTTAGGTCAAAAAGAGGTTACGCGTTTTGTATAGCAAATATGTTAACTTTTTTACATTTTCGACTTCCTGTCCAATATTACTGGAACAATTTCATTCAAACTTTGTAGATGACATCCCTTTGGGAAGCAGATTCAGATGTGTTCAAATGAAGGGGTTAAGCATCCAGGGGGCTCCACTTTGGGTCCAAAAGGGAGAAAATGTGACTAAATTTCAAAATTCTTCAAAAAATAGAAGACCTTGAGCTTTATGCTTTGGTTAATATTAATTTTAGGGAACGGGAACATAGTTTGTTCAAGGCGTGACCCCCGGGTAAAAATAATTAGACATTATGAGGTCAAAGGTCGACACTATATATATAGCAAATATGATACTTGTTCACATTTTTGACTTCTGATCCAACACTACCGGAGGTCCCGCGGTGGCCTAGTGGTTAAAGTCGCCGACTTGTAATCATAAGAGTCTTTCACCTCCTAGTTCGATTCCCGTCCGGCGCGTGCTAGTGTGAGAAAGTTGCCAGTGACTTGCCGTAGGTCGGTGGTTTACCCCGGTTTCCTCCACCAGTACAACTGGCACGTCCGTAAATGACCTTAGCTGTTGATCGGACAATAAGCCCGTAATACAAATACAACCACAAAACTGCTGGACTAATTTCATCGAACCTTAATAGCGGTCATCCTTAGGGGAAGTGGGTTCAGATTTGTTCAAATGACGGAGCTCAGTACCTAGGGAGGGTCAGTTAGGGGCCCAAATGGGGGGAAATTTGACAAAATTTCAAATGTCTTCTAATAAATTAGAAAGCCCAGAGCCTTATGTTTTGGTTTATAGTAATTTCTTGGGAATGGTGAAAAAAGTGTGTGCAAGGGATGACCGTACTGTTAAAAAAGTTACGTAAATTGAGGTAAAAATTCGACACTATATTTATAGTAAAGATGAAACTTTTTTATATTTTCGACTGCTTGTCCAACACTACTGGACTAAATTCATCGAAACTTGGTAAATGTCATCCGTAGGGAAAGTGGGTTCAGATTTGTTCAAATGACGGGGCTCAGTACCCAGTAAGGGTCACATGGGGGCCCAAATGGGGAAACTTTTATAACATTTCAAAAATTCTGCTTATAAAATAGAAGGTCTAGTGCTTATTTCTTTAGTTTAAAGTAACCTTCGGTCATGGAGAACCAACATTTTTAAGGCATACCCCTACGGTCAAAAGTTTTCAAATGCCAACAATTTACATATAGACCAAATGAATCAAGATAGTCATTAAGGCTCAATGGGCCTCTCGTTTAAAAGAAGCCCGTGATGTTTCCGTTTGTAGTTAATGAATGTATATTTGGTTATTTTTTCTGTGCGCGTTAAACGTTTTTCTTTTGTTTGCCAATATTCATGGACTTACGTCTTTAGAATATCATCTTGATTTTTCGAATTTACAACTTTATGTATCTTTCTATACCTAATAATGTACTTTTGATTTAATTCTCAAAGTGTAAAAATTACTTATGATTTTGCTTAATAAAGTTTAAAGTAGGATTTGATTCCTACAAGTTCAGAAGAGCGAGTGAAAATATAAACTACCTGTTATTTATATTCAAATCTGAATTTTTGTTCTCATCGCTATTACTTTTTTAATTATAATATATCATTTCTCATATATTAATACCTAAGAATTAAATTCAAAGTTTATAAGTTAATTGGGTCACCGTGATAGAACTTTCAAGCAAACATACAAATAAGTATACACATATGCATTCAGATATACACATATTTACATCCACGCAAGAATACAAACTTGCAAACATACAAAATTGGAGAAAAGTAAACATGCATTCATGAAATAATCACGTACAATGTATGTGAGACAGGACGATATAGACAAATTAATGAATGTTTTGACTGTAAACCAAGAGTTATGCTGATATAATTATTACATGAGATGATAAATGATATTACATTTGTTATGCCACAGGAATGGAACCAAAGCATTTAGGTACCAGGTTAGGTGGTGAAGATGTACTATGGCGAGAAGACACCTTCGTGAGCATTCGTGCAAAATATCTTCCCGACAAACCGATGCCAGCAATAAACACTTCATTTGACAAAGGAGTTGGAGGCTTGTTTGATAATCCTCCAATGAACCCACCTCCCAGCTACAGAGGAACCGTAAACTCTCACCATCTTTAGGACGGCTATACATTTTGTGAACTTTGCCTGTACAAATAACTCTTATTAAACATATCAATAATTCATTAACAAAAAAAGAAACATTTATTAACAAAAAAAAACCCATTGCTATCAGTTTTATAGTTTGTTGAAAGGCAGATAATCGTGATAAATGAATACATGACTTCTGTAGTGTTAATACATAGCTAAGTATAATAGAATCAACATAAAATGATGTGCCTTCTATAACCAGCACTAGTTCAATGTTAAGAAGACTAATGCTATAACATTAAAAAAAATAGTGTTCAACAAAATCAAATCAAATTCAGTATGAATGACATGATTTTTGTCAACGTTGCCTTTTTGGCTCTGTAATTTTGATTTACTGAAGTCTTGTCTATTCAAAATTAATTCTTCTCTTGCGTCCATTAATGACAGCAGCTTCGAGCAAGATCTGGGGTTCGCGACGGGGTATTCACACAGAGATTTGGTTCCTTCCTCTTATAAATATCACATTTATCGGAGGCATGATTCAGGTTGCATTTTTTGTATTGGACTGATTCACCTGATGTGAACAAATAATAATTCCCTTCCCCTAAGTATGCACCCCTATCAAGTTTGGTTGATATTGGTCCAATAGTTTAAGTGAAGAAGTGGAAAATGTGAAAAGTTATCACAGTTGCTAGTGTTGAAACTTATTTCAGACCCCAAGAGTCACAGATTGAACACAATTTTAAGTTGTTTCTCCATGCACCGAGAGCTAAAATCTATTTCAGACCCCAGAGTCACATATTGAACACAATTTCAATTTGGTTCTCCATGCCCCGAGAGCTAAAAACAACAGTACACACATTTAACATTAATCTAGTATGATATTAATTTGCCACAATGTCAATCAAGTTACAAACACTAAAGAGCTATAGCACTAAAACATTGCGTTGTATAAATCAAGGAATAATACCATCATTTGGTCCTGATTACTAGGTCTTTGTTATTGCTGAGTATATCCATCTCTTATAGGTCACATATTCTGGATAAACAAACTGACTCAAAGCAATTCAATTTCGCATGTGTTGTGGTGTGCAAACTAGGATACAATTCCAACTTGGAACTTTTACAAGTAGAGTCTACAAGTGTGATTTCTGACTTTACACAATCAACAATTCACTGCAGCTATCCTTATTTTGTAGTTTGATATTGCACAATTTCTGTAATCTGCATCAGTACGATGTATTTAAAGTTTTTTCATCACGTATCAGCAATCTCTTGTTCAAGTCTTTGTTTGAGATTTTCTAGTTCTGTTATTCGAGATGCATTCTTGTGTAGTCTGTTCTCCAGCATTTGTATTAAGGGAGCACTCTCCACTTCCATGATTTGACAAAGTGAACGTGTATACACTGCAAATATAAATTTATCTAATTAAGGGAGTACCTTCCCCTTCTATGACGTGACAAATAAGTGTCTACACACTGAAAATATAAATTATATTTAATTAAGGGAGCACTCTCCACTTTCATAATTTGACAAAGTGAACAAGTATACACTGTAAATATAAAATGTATTTAATTAAGGGAGCAATCTCCACTATCATGATTTGACAAAGTGAACAAGTATACACTGTAAATATAAATTATGTTTAATAAAGGGAGCATTCTCCACTTCCACGATGTGACAAAATGAACCTCTATACACTGTAAATATAAAATATATTTAATAAAGGGAGCACTCTCCGCTTTCATGTTGTGACAAAGTGAACCTCTATACACTGTAAATACAAAATGTATTTAATTAAGGGAGCACTCTCCACTTCCACGATGGGACAAAATTAACCTCTATTCAATGTATTTAATTAAGGGAGCACTCTCCACTTTCATGATTTGACAAAGTGGACCTCAATACACTGTAAATATAAAATGTATTTAATTAAGGGAGCACTTCCATATTGTGACAAAGTGAACCTCTATACACTGTTAATATAAAATACATTTAATAAAGGGAGCACTCTCCACTTTCATGATTTGGCATAGTGAATGTGTATACACTGTAAATATAAAATGTATTTAATTAAGGGAGCAATCTCCACTATCATGATTTGACAAAGTGAACAAGTA
>JAUMGZ010199291.1:0-12646 GCA_032359645.1 Pododesmus macrochisma | reverse complement strand
CACGACGCACGACGACGGACGCACAACGGTCCCTATAGGTCACTTGAGCCTTTCAGGCTCAGGTGACCTAAAAAGGTGCTAAATATGTATTTTAGTATGCGGCGCTGCACCATCCTATGAGTTACTTTAAACCAAAGCATAAGCACTAGGCCTTCTAGTTAGATTTTTGAATATTTATCAACTTTTCTCTATTTGGGCCCCAAAGTGACCCTCCCTCAGTACTGAGCATTTGAACAAATCTGAACCCCCTTCCCCCAAGAATAACATCTACCATGTTTTGATGAAATTAGTCCAGTAATATTGGACAAGAAGTCAAAAATGTTAAAAGTTAACATATTTTCTATTGTGTTGAACTTCGACCCAAAAATGTGTAACCTTTTTTCGACTCCAGGGTCACGCCTTGAACAAACTTGGTTCTCCATGCCCTAAAGTTACAACAGAACAAGCATTAGACTCTAGGCTTCTAGTTCATTAGATTTTTGAAATTTTCCAACTTTTGGACCCAAAAGTGGTGCCCCCTGGGGGCCAAGCCCCGTCATTTGAACAGTATGAACAATATGAACCCCCTCCTCAAATTGGTCCAGTAACATTTGACAAGGAGTCAAAAATGTGAAAGTTAACATATTTGCTATAGTGTTGAACTTTGACCCAAAAACGTGTAATCCGTTTACGATGAACAGGATTTGTATGAGAAGATTCCACTTTGGACTAAAAATTAGTTCAACACATAATGAATCTTTCAAAAAATAATAAACCTTGTCCGAAATAGGAAGTTGGCATCTTCAATATATATCTTTCAACTATACAAAGTTTGCAAAGAATTGGTTGAAAAATCTTGGTGTTCCTCACTACACAACTTACTCCTCAGCATCTAGATGGCAAGACAATTGAAGTTGGTAAATCTTCAAAATAAGAGGTTCACACCTTCAATTTATAACTTACAATTATGCAGAGTTTTTAAAGGATTAGTTGAAAACACATGCATATGCTTGATCACAAAAATTTGGTATCTCAGTACAAGGTGATCGAACCAGAGAACGTTTGTAAAACATGCACATGCCCCTACAAGATTTTGATCAAGAATCCAAGGGAAATCTAGGTCAAGGAAGGTATAAGAAACCTATCTTTGGTATTGCGTGTAGAACACTTCAAGATGAAACCACATATTACATTTCAAGTCTTCTGGACTTAAACTTCCAAGTAAACGGGGATAAAAAATCGTCATTCTAGTTCATGCGACACTCTGCAATGCCATGGTGCAAATATGTAAGCATATCAGGGTACCTTTGGTCAAAGCTATGTACAGATACAAGAAACAGAAGTAATTTGACCTCAACCTAATATCCAAGACCACAGTCACCTAACTATGATACATGAAACTAAGTCTTTGAAGACCACAGTCACCTAACTATGATACATGAAACTAAGTCTTTGATTGTTGAATGCATGTCCTTAACCCAGACAAAATTGTGTTAGTGCAACACAGAGATGAGTAAAAAGAACCAGTACTAATTTACTAAAACAATATCTTCATCCTCTATTACAGGCCACTCATATTTATATTCATCTGTAGGTGATAGAAGATTTTCTTCCATCTATTTAGAAAACATGTACAGGTATAAGATCCTATTGTCATCTACATTTGTATTTGTCTATGATACAAGATTCTTGTGTTATCCAACTGTTCATGATACAACAATGATTGATTGCAATCAAATGTTGGTCCGATCAAATCTCAATGGACTCAACATCTTTGACGTTTACAAGTAGATAGGTAAACCTAAAATACAACAACCACAACATGTAGGAAGTTTGCAATATAGATATATTTCTGCCTTCATTATTCTGAATGTTCAAGACATATGACAAATTACTAATCATTATACCATGTACTATGATTAACTATACACAATAACACACTTTGTAAAGCACTACACGATTATCCACATTCTCATATATATTCATGATTCTTACACTGTGTGAGAATCTGATCAAGGAAATTTACTATCAATGCTACATGGTAGTATCATTTTGTATTAATGTAATGATGAAGTATTGTATACTCCAAAGATACTTGACATTCTAGTTTCTCCTTACTTTTAGTGAAATGGCTTTTTGTGTAAGGTTCTTGTACAACTTATCAAAAAACAGTACTAAAAACATGAAAAATGACTGCTGCTTCTTTTAATGATAGCCTTCGAATGGATCTTTTTGCATAAAAAAAAATTGCAATATCAGATAAAATGTTTTCTTGGCAAAATTTCTGGGTTTTTTATTAAAGAGGTTTAAACTGCATAAACAAATGTTAAATTTCGGAACAAAAAACTGACATAGGCTTTCTGTAATGTAGTGATATTAAATGGATACTTTCCCAGTGGATGCTCTTTTAAAACTTAAATAATTATAAACATCAAATGAAGTCAAATCCGACCGCTTTTTCACTTAAAGCAACTTGTGTTATCACACGTCCTTTTAATCTTAAGATGATTGCATAAAATAAAGATACAGGCAATATACACACGACAATAATTATAATAATATAAAACACTGTTTGTACAAACTGAATATACTTTGTATATAACTTACATGATAATAAATACTTGAAGACACTCATGATCATGATTTGTATTGTACATTTCTGTATCAGTCCAGACTTAACTATTGTAAAACAGAGCTTACAACCACGGTCTGGAAACTAGGTGTTGTGAACAGAGAACCTCAGACTCTGTGCACGTGAAATAGTATTCCTAATTGAACAATAGAATAATGAGAATAATGATTCAAAATACTTGTCTGACACTCACAAGTAGAATTACATAATACATTCATAAAATCCTTAAATTACAAAAATCAACTTAAATTTCAATTCTAGCGAAGTGGATGTTTAAGAATTATATACGGTATATCAAATATGGCAGACATTCTTGAAATACAAGTCTCAATGTAGTGAGCCATTTATAAATGTGTTTCCAGAAGTAACAATTTGATTGTATTGTCAATTTAAACAAACATCTATGAGACTTGAATAATTCAAATGAAACAGAATATACCAAACATGAAAACTAGAAATAACATTAAATGAAGTCAATTTCTCATTTAACATTAAATGAAGTAATTTCTCACACCTGAGTGTTGATAACATTCATAATAAAAGAAAAGATTTATAGACACAGCATAAGTAATCAACTGTATTTGTGGTTCATTGTTTTAGATTAGTTTACAGAGCCTATTATTCTACACATAGAAAAATAACTGCTGTTATTGGCCAATGTGGTTCTTGTATAATCAGCAAGACCAAGCATTGAAGAGAGAAAACAATACAAACTTGGTCTTAAGTCTTTAAACAATATGATAACAATTATGAAATTAATTAATTTCTAAGCCTATGGTAAAAGAAACTAGAGAATGTTTGCAAAACATGAATATTCCCCCGCAAATTAAAAGTCGTAGCAAGGCATCACTGCAAAGCTTTAACAAAGAATATAAATGGAAAATCTAGGCTACAAACAGTCAAGGCCACTTAACAGTATTTTTTGATTTGGTGTGTAGAACTCTCCAAAGTGAAACACACAAACTTTGTTCAAGTCTGTGGGACTTGTCCTTCCTTTTAAATGAATTAGATCAAAAAGTTCAACTAAGAATCTAAGTGAAAGCAATGAAATGGAAAATCTAGGTCATGAAAGGTCAAACCTTTGTTTTGTGGGCAGAACATGTACACTTCAAGGTGAAACCACAAATGAAGTTTCAAATCTGTGGGACTTTAAAAACTTCCTAGTAAATGGAGGTGATCAAAAAGTCTAACCAGAGTGTCAATACCCAACGGACAGTCAGACAGAAAAGACAAACACTTAATACCCCGACTACTTTGTAGCAGAGTAATAAAAATATCAATGTTAAATTTAAACTTGGATTGAAGAAAAACAACATAAAAAATTTGTACTAGTATCCAAATTTTACGAAGAATAAAATATATGTTTATAACATTAAATTTCAGGACAGTTCAA
Source organism: Pododesmus macrochisma (assembly GCA_032359645.1). Taxonomy (NCBI): domain Eukaryota; kingdom Metazoa; phylum Mollusca; class Bivalvia; order Pectinida; family Anomiidae; genus Pododesmus; species Pododesmus macrochisma. The sequence continues at coordinate 8,642 of JAUMGZ010199291.1, read as the reverse complement.
TACTTTATATATATATATTATTTATCAAATACCCAATTGGCCAAGTCTCCCACATAATTCTTTGTCATGAATTGGTTGGTACATGACTTATATGTAATATTTATGTGAAGTTCCAAGTACAAGCAGCACTGATTCCTTGCTAACTATAAACTCTCCATAATATGTCAGTTTAGTTCACATTTTCCTGAAAGCATAGATTTATACAATAATCATTATGCACACGAAAAAATTCAGCTCAATCTGACATTAGTGTTCAAGTTGTTTGGTTGAAATTAGTTCAGCGGTTTCGAAAATGAGAAAATGTTAAAGATGGGATGTAAATGTACATGATTTGTGTGGGAAAATTTGACCTTGGACTAAAAGAGAAAACCTTGCTTAATTAAATCTAATTAGAGCAAACTGAAAAAATTAATTAAATGTAGAATGAAGACAATATTTACAGCATCACATAAAAGTTCTTAATCAACCAAGTCTTATTTTTATCATTTTAGAAAAGATAACCAAGTCTTGTTTTTATCATTTTAGAAAAGATATCCAAGTCTTATTTTTATCATTTCAGAAAAGATAGATCTGTTGAAATACAGAATGGATATAAATACTTATTCATTACAATTCTTAAAGCATTTTACATCTAGCACACTATGCCTTTATTATAAAAGCACCATTCCACTGATACAATGGTACAAAAAAAACAAAAAACAATACTTGCATCTAATAGCATTTTTCAACTTCATGTACAGTAACATAAAAATCTACTTTCTTGTAGAAAAAATATGCTGCTATATGTTTAGCAAACAAAGCATTATTTATGGATTTAACATACAAATCTTATATAAAGACTAAAAGCAAAATGCATCTTAAAGATGTCTCATAAAGGCCTTAACAATATAATTTACACATCATTTTATTATTATTAATAGATAATCAAGTCTTTTTACTAAATTACTCGACTCGTTTTTAAAAGTAAAAAATTTAATAACGTGGGGCAAAAACCCGATCATGCTACTTTACTAACTACATGTGTATACAATGTTAATTGTAATTTATGGTGCATGTACTGCACATTTTAGTGTTGAAATTGTAGAGTAGAAAGAAGTTTGAATTCATATCCAAGCTGGGAGTATATATAATTTATAGAAATATATATTACAAGTCCAATCTCCCGTTAGAGTCACATCTGTGTTGGCAAGTTGAATCTTTATGTAATAATAAGCATTGATGTTTATGTACATTTTTGTTATATATTTATGAAAGTTATCAATATGATAATTATGACAGTTTTATTAGTGAGCAACATACACAATCAATGCAATAATTTACCCCTTTCTATGTACACTATTTAAAAATTCTTACAACAATAAACCATTACAGACAACAATTGCAATAACAATTATAACAATATAAATTTGTTTTCACTTGAAATTATCATGACCCGCAAAATTGATACATATTTACTACATATTACAGCAAGTATTACTCTTCACAGAGGATACAAGTTATGACAGAGACACACGAGAAGTGACAGTTGATTTAATAACTTTAATAATTGATGGATTGCTACCCTATCCTGAACTCATTACGCGTTAAGTAAAAATTATTTGTCTTCGGGGGGAAAAGTGCCCCCCCCCCCAATGTTTTAATAAGGTCTGCTGTTAAAAGAATGGTCATTTCCAGTGTTGGTCTCCAAAAGTAACATACTTTTGACATAAAAAGTTATATTATGTTTAACCACAGGTATACGACACGTAAAAAAAAATCGTAAATTACCCTATATAACGAGATAGGGTAATTTCCAAATTTTTTTTATGTGTTGTATACCTGTTGTTTAGCACACAAATTGTAATGTCTAAATGTCTCCTAGTTTACACTATATAAAACATAGGTTAACCATTAACCCCTTATCTTCCACCTGTCACATACAGTTAACTGTATATAACAATATTAACCCCTAAAAAACTCCTATTTATCAAAATAAAAAAGTTAATTGTATACACCCTTAACATACACCTACCAAATTAAGTTATACATTTGTACTTTTATATATTAGTAGAAAAGTAAAGTGGTAGTTTTGTTAGTGTATACTCTTGATACAGCTCAGAGCATAGGAAAACTGAACAAAATCTATCTTCAATAATAATTTATAATATGACCAGACAATGCATCAAAGTGACTCCTATTAAGTCGAAAAAAATCTGACTACCCGGTACAACATGTATAAATTTACAACTAATGAAAATGTGTCAAAACTGGAAAATGAACCCTGAAAGTATGATCATGTACATGTACACACCCGTACATCATATTCAACTCAACATCTACCGATAGATATTACAGTTCAACTCAACATCTATATATAGCTATTACAGTTTAACGAGCACATTTGATACTTAAAATCTATTATATTTCAACCAGTTTGTATTTCCTATCTGCTATGAATCTTCAGTGAAATGTATCTAACTAGTCTACAACTGAAAATTCCAGCATTTCCTTTCAGGTTAATTTTTGTTTTCTAGTTTAGCATCATTATTGGCATCTTTCTCATCGTCCACAGTTGTTTTATTTTCACTATCAACATCCATCCCATCGTCCACAGCTGTTTTATTTTCACTATCAACATCCTTTTTGTCGTCAACAGTTGTTTTATTTTCACCATCAACATCTTTCTCGTCGTCCACAGTTGTTTTATTTTCCCCATCACCATCCATCCTATTGTCCACAGGCGTTTGATTTTCATCATCACCATTCGTCTTATCATCAACATCCTTCTTGTCGTCAACAGTTGATTTGTTTTCACCATCAATATCTGTCTTGTCGTCCACATTTGTTTTGTTTTCACCATCAACATCTGTCTTGTCGTCCACAGTTGTTTTATTTTCACCATCATCATCCATCTTATCGTCAACAGGTATTTTATTTTCACCATCACCATCCGTCTTATCATCAACAGGTATTTTATTTTCACCAACGGTTTCTTTATTATCATCTGCAGTTTTCCTATCACTGTCATCTTTCATGTCAACATCAATGATGCATTTCTCCACTTGTAGACTTTTCTGGCTTTCAGTTGTGTTCTCTGGATCTTTATCAAGTTTGGGTTTTTTACTAGCCTGCGTAATTTCCTCATTACTGATGCGTTTTAGCTTGACACAACATTTTCGAGTGTGCGTCTTCATGTGTCGAAGATAACTTGTACCCTTTAGATTTTTCATTCCGCAAATGCGACACGTCCTGCTAATAGCTGCACGGCAAACATGAGTCTTTAAGTTGCTGTGACTGGCCACCACCATTCCACAAGCACTGCAAGTAGCATGTGTATTCAGGCAGTGAAGAGTCAGCTGTGTATTATCTGGAAACTGTACAGAGCAGAAAACACAAAAGTTATTTCTGACAACACCAGCCCCTTTGCTTGTTGTGTTTACAACTGGCTTAGAAGTGTTAACTACTACGGTGTTCTTATTGGTTTTATTGTACGTGTTACTCTGGATAGGCTGAGACTTGGCAACATTGGACTGTTCAGGTCTTATAAGCACACCATGAGCGTTAGACATGTGTACCTCCAGATCCTTTCTGTAATTGCTTTGGATTCCACAGAACATACAACGCTTTAGTGCCATGCATTCCCCAGTGCTGAGACGATGAAATCTTGTCAAGTGAGAGTACAGGTTCTCCATTTTCTGGTGGCAAATCCAGCAGACAGGCAATGTTTTCGGTTTTTGGACACCCTGTTGAAGATGTCCACTTGACTGCTTGTGCTTAGACAAGCCCTGAGTGGTCCAGTATCGCTTTCTGCAAATGTCACAGATTAATGGCGGCTCTGGACGTGAAAATATAGTCTGAGGCATGTCTATCTTGTGAGCATAGAAGAAGTGTACTCTAAGTGACATTTTGTCCTTGACATAGCCGCCACATATCTCGCATACTTCAAAACCTCCCGAGTTACCGGCACTTGGTTGTGCAGTTTGAGCAGGTGGTGTTGATACACGTTGCATTGATTTCTTCTTCAACATATCGGACACAGTCGGCTTCTTTACATCTGTTGGCTTTTGAGAAGGTCTTTGTTGAACAGCAAGGTGTGGCCTTTGTTGAACAGTAACTTGCGGTTGTTGCTGTTTAAATTGTTTCTGCTGTACAAATTTTGGTCGCACAGCAGTTTGGTTATGAACAGGTACTTTGTTGAAAGTTGCTAAGCCTAAGGCAGCTGCTTGGTTGCTATAGACTATTCCAGGTAGTTGTCCCTGTGAGGTATACGCCAATTGGGGGACTCCAGCTTTTCCTCTCATCTGAACAGCAGCATTTGGCAATGACTTGCCTGGTGGATTGTAAAGGGTCACTTTCGTCTGTTTTTGTGCCATCAATTGTTGAGGTGTAGAATTCTTCGGAAGGATGTTTGGTGATATCATACTGTTGGGATTTTTGTTGCGAGTGTCATGGACTAGTGCCTTTTGTACAACAGGAGGAGGAGGTTTCTTAATCATGAACTTGTAAAATATGTTTTTCAGACAGAAGTTCACATCAGTATGATGAGGGGCCTGGTTCTGAATAGGTTTGAAATTTTTCATACATTTAAATTTATGGTTTGTCAGTTTGTTCTTTGTATTGTTTTCAAAATAGCACAAGCAACATTGCCAGAAGGCTGGCTTACTATACACTCTACCGGTCATGTTATGTTCAGCTTCCATGTGATAGGAATATTCTGTTGCCTCCTTGGACACAAATTCACAATGAGCACAAACCATTAGGCCATGTGGGTTTAGTTTTGGATTCATGTGTGGATGTTCCTTATGGAAGTACATGGCATTACTCGACTCGGTTTTGAATCCACAACCCTTACATTCATTTGTCTTCATTTTTAAGTGTTTTAATTTATCTTCCAATTCTTGAACCACTTTCTTCATCTTCCCTAGATTCTCTTCCTCTTGTGGTGTTAACTTTCCTGCATCCTTTTTCTTGGTCTGCACGTGTGTAATTTGCTTGTATGCAGATTCCTTTACAATGTCACTACCAAGATCAAGCAGAAATTTTGACGCAGAGCTTATTTCTGCTTTTTTATTCACATTACACAGTCCCGTCCAGAATGTATTATCAGGTTTACGAGTAGCTACTTCGTACTTCACTATGTCAAGCATTTCCCAACTCCCAACAGGCAGATATGGATCCCTCTCCTTGTCTTTATTAGCAGAATCTGTTTTGGTTACTTGTGAGGCTGTATTAGGAGAATTCACTGAATGTGTCAGTTTTACCTGCGGCGCAGTCTGGGATAACAAAGAGAAGTTCATGTTTTTATTCCCTGCTACACCTTGCGTAGAACTGAATATAAATGGTGGGGTACTTCCTGCCCGAGATATGGGCACAAGAACTGGTTTGCCATTGACTAAAACCTGTTGAAACTGTGAATTCCCAATTTGTACAACGGACGTTTTAGCTGAAGCCGCTGCAGTATCTGTTAAAATAGCATTTCCAGTAGCTGGGTTGATAAAGTACTGCATTGAGTTGGATGGACTGCCTGTGGCAATGTTGGACGCTAAAGTGGGATACTGCACATTCATAGCAGATTTAGGTTTGCTGATCACTTCTGGAGGCTTAGAAGCAGACACAGTTATTGATGGTGTGGAGTTTATAACATTACGATCGGTCTTACTTTCATTCTTCACGTTTTTATTAGCTATATCAATAGCTGACGTTTCCTTGAGTTTGTTGTCCTTTGTACTATCATCTTGATCCTTTTCATGGACGTCTGCTTTTTTAGTGTCTTCACATTTATTGTTGTCAGAATCATTGTCACTATCATCTTCATTGATTGTGATTATGAATTCTGATCCATCTATATCAGTAACTTTTTCAACTTCTACAACATTTCCATTTTCTTTTTTGTCATCCTTTGAACTGGTTTCAACTGGTTTTTCAATGGTTTCATCTTCCTTGTTGCTGGACTGATCATTGTCAATTTTTAAACTTGAATCCTCCTTGTTGCTGGACTGATCATCGTCAATTTTTATACTTGAATCCTCCTTGTTGCTGGACTGATCATTGTCAATTTTTATATTTGAATCCTCTTTGTTGCTGGACTGATCATTGTCAATTTTTATACTTGAATCCTCCTTGTTGCTGGACTGATCATTGTCAATTTTTATACTTGAATCCTCCTTGACGCTGACCTCATCACCAGATTTTGACATTACTGCGTTGTTTGATTCATCCAACTTTCCTAAATGTTCATCCTTCTTTTCATCCCCTCCTGCCTCATTCTCCTGGTTGAGTGTATCTTTAGTGTTTTCCTCAGTATCACATTTCACACGTACACAATCTTTGTGAGACGTTTCTTCTGTTAACTTATCCATTACAGATTCTGTAGAACCAGTTTCTGTACTCTCTACTTTATTATCATCCACATCCATAGGTTCCGCATCAGACTTTTCTTCCTCATTTGCTTTCATGTCACTTTCGGTTTCCTTTTCCATTATTTTGCTTTCGTCAGAAGGATTTATTCCTTTCCCGTCTTCCTCATCATTTTCTCCATCTTGATCATTCTTTTTCACTCCTACATTTTCTTCGACTGAATTAACAGTATCACATGGTTTGTCGTTTGATGTGTCCTTGATTTCTGCTATGTCCATTTCTGTCGGTAAATCTACCTCGTTACAACCACCGCTTTGATCTGCTGTACCATTTTTACTATCACCGTCGTCCAAATTTGACCCATTGACTTTTGGTGAAGAGACATTAGATTTCAGTGGCAATTCTTTATCCACATCTTCATTTATCTTATTGCTGCTTGCATCAGAAAAGTCTTCAGGATTCTCACCATTTAGTGGCTTAAATTCTGTGATTGGTTTGATAATGTCTTTGCCAATCACTGACTTGCAATGAACATCATGATGTTGCTGACTTGTATGGTCCATGCTGGCAGTTTCATCACTGTTGACGTTACCATTAACTTTCACAGAGTCCATGACTGGATCTACACCTACTCACATACAATGGTGTCTTCACATCTGAAAATACAGAAAGAAATAATCTGTTATGATGTATTGAAATATTTATTATTATCGAACAGAGAAATAATATATATGTAATACATGTACATTGAATATTCTCAGTCTCTCAATATTCCAATGACCTCTAATAAAGACAAGAGGCTAATTGGGTCTTAATGTCCATCTGGATGAACAAACTTGGCTTTCTGTGCCCTAAAGTTACTACATACAAATTTAAAAGCATTAAGCACTAGGCCTTCTAGTTTATAAGCAGATTTCAAAAATCTTGTCAAATTTTTCCCATTTGGGCCGTAAGCAACTCCCCTGTGGCCCCATCATTTAAACAAATCTGATTCCCCTTTCTTTAAGGAAGCCTTCTACAAAGTTTGGATGAAATTGGTTCATATACATATATTGTTTAGTGTTGAACACAAAATGTACAGCCTGTTTTTGACCCCAGGCCTAAGGTCACATCTTGAACAAAGTTGATTCTCTATGCCTTGAAGTTACTAAGTATCCAGGCATTAGGCTCTAAGCCTTCTAGTTTATAACATGACTTTTTGAAATTTTGTAAATTTTTCTTATTTTCTTAAAGTTGTGCCCCCTGGGGACTCAGACCGAACATTTGAACAAATCTGAACCCCCTTCCCAATGGAAAATCTTGTACAAAGTTTGGATGAAATCTGTCTTGTAGTTTTAGACAATATTTGCTATACATGTACAACTTGTTAAGTTTAATTTGACCCCAAAACACATAGCCTGTTTTCGACCCCAGGGGCACACCTTGAACAAATTTTATTCTCCATGCCCCTAAAGTTACTACAATCCAAAGCATTAAATTAAACTCTAGGCCTTCTAGTTTACAAGAATATTTTTTGAAATTTTGTCAAATTTTCCCCATTTGGCCCCACAAAGTGGTAACCCCTGGGGGTCGAGCTCCATCATTTAACATAATCTTGAACATCCTTCCCTAAAGGACGCTATCTACCAAGTTTGGATGAAATTGTTCAAGCAGTTTTGGAAAAGAAGTGAACACATATATTTACTTGTGTTAAACTTTGACCCAAAAAATGTGTACCCGTAACCTATTTTTGACACCAAGGTCACACCTTGAACAACCTTAGTTCTTCCAGTCTGCATCCTTAACTTTTTCAAGTACTAGACCGAACAAGCAAAATTAAATATTTTACTATACAGTCGAGCGAGTCTCTTTACAAGGACCACGTTGAGAATTTTCAATTTTTATGTTGTAAAGAGTCTACATTTTGTAATGTTTTGTTTCACGTCCCTTTCAACATCTAAGGTCATATCGAGACGGTGCCTGCTTGTGACAGTGCGCACTGGTGGCGACTTTATAGTGCTGTCTTGTCTCACTGAAATATCACGCCGCAGACACATTGGCATGATACCTCACTCTGTCACATTATACTGACAAAGAGCCAACCAGTCCTCCTCCAGTAATAGTTTTTGCATTAGTATATTGCCAATATACAATGTACTAAATTATCAAAGATTAGACATTTCAAATATACAAATAAATATGAATTTGTATTCATACACATTCACTGCATGTTCTGAAAGATTTCAAAGAGTTTGTTTGTTTGTTTGTTTGTATAAGGGCTTATTGTCCGATCAACAGCTAAGGTCATTTACGGACGTGCCAGTTTT
>JAUMGZ010199280.1:0-12647 GCA_032359645.1 Pododesmus macrochisma | reverse complement strand
TATAATTATTACTAGAAAAAAATCCCGTACGAGTATTAGTAGCTAAATATGTTTTCCCCTCTCTGTCAAAGGCCCATATAGTAACTGACAAGATGTATCGGAGGAGCTCCCGTTTTCTGATGAGCCAATTTTTTCACATGAGGTATGATTTGTTAATTGTATATTGTGTTGTGTCAGTAAGACACACATAATGCCCCAGCGAGTTCTGCCTCATACGTGACTTTTCAGGTCGTCTGGTGTATGATGAATTCAGAGAATCAGAACTTTACGGGTTTCTAGAATTTATAAACATGTGCAAATCAGTTATATGAAGTAGATGGCTAACGGGATTAAATGTCTTGTAAAATAAAATGGTTTGAGTTTGAAAACAATAAGACGAGTAAAAAAATTTTCATGTATCTATGTATCAACAACCCGTAATTTTGTGAATAATTGAAGAAAATCAAAATGCTGAAAATACGCCCGTCTTTGTTATTGTGTGCTAACGTCCGGTAAAATTGAAAGGTTCTAGCTTGCAAAAAGTAAGATAAGTTAGAATGACAAAACATGTACCCTAAATGTACATGGACAATTTAAAAAGAATGAACTTAGGGTTGTTCCATTTAAATTCACCTGGGAGGAGGCAAAAAGTAAGATAAGTTAGAATGACATAACATGTACCCTAAATGTACATGGACAATTTAAAAAGAATGAACTAAGGGTTGTTCCATTTAAATTCACCTTGGAGGACGGGAACGCCATTTTGTAAGTTTTCTTATGGTGGTGGGGGTTTGCAAAATTGACTGAAATTAAAACATTCCAGCTTGAAAACTGTAGGATAAGTTAGACGGACGACACATGAACCCTACATGTGGACGATACTATGGACGTCCTATGTCCCCTACAGACATTTAATCAAATTGACTCTTCAAGCCGTAAATATGTAAACAAAAAAAAATGAAAGCCAAATCCCTCTTAATGTGCATATCTTTGGTATAGGCTTAAACATCCTGTGAAAGAAAAAATGTTCTAATTTAAAAACTGTAAAAGGAGTTACACGGACGACACATGAACCCTACATGTGGACGATACTACGGACGTCCTGTACGACGGACGGCTGGATGGATGATCGACGGACGGATCGATGAACGGACAGACAGGGGTAAATCAATAAAGTTCTCTAAGCAGTAAATTTGGGGGAATAAATCAAAGAAAAAAAATCCAAGTAATATGCACATCTATGGTATATTTAAGATGATGTGAATGAAAAAATGTTCTGAGTTAAAAACTGTAAGAGGAGTTAAAAAATCAAAACATTTCAGACTACTGTCAAGCGAGTGTTCTAAATGTATCTGCTCATTTTGTTTTGAAACCTAATGTCCGAGCATTGTAGTGCAGAAGCTAAAACATAAACGACACTCATCCGGTGGTATGGAGATATCACCAAATACAGTAAGGTGTAACATGAATGAAAACGTATTGGAGGTTAAAGCTAAGGTCTCTCTAAAATATGAACTATTCCATCTTTTACATCTGGAGCCTTTACATGCCGTTAAAATGATCGAGCATTTGTTAGTTAAGTCTAGTTGTACAAAAAAAATCTAAAATAGGAAGTTCAGTTTAAAGACAATACAAAAGTAACCTAGTCATGGTATGCGACACACTGCCTTCTGCACAGGTACCCTTATACTTATATTTATTACAGTATGTGGAAAATTAGGGAAGATATGCTCCGGAAACCAATATTCAATACATTGTATGTCAAAAGGTCAACGTCGCAGTAACCTAGTTATGGTATGTAATACATCACCTTCTGAACAAGAACCCGAATACTTAAATTTAATACGGTTGTGCAAAAGTAGGAGATATATGTTTAATGTTCAATAAAATGTTGGTCAAAGGTCAAGTTATAGGTCGCAGTGGTCTACTTATTGTACGTGACACATCGCCTTCTGCACAAGTAACGATAAACTAAGCGGCTTTACAATGTGTGAAAAATATATGAGATATGTTCCAGAAACCAATATTCAATAAAAATAATGCAGTTCAAAGTTCAGGGAAGAGGTCGCAGTGACACATTGCCTTCAGCACAATTACCCATATACTAAGTTTCATTACAGCAAGTGAAAAGTAGGGGAGATAATGTATGTCAAATGTCAAGGTAAAAGTCGCAGTGACCATCATAGGGTACTTGAAACATCGTCTGTCGCACAAGTACACATATATTCTGTTTCATTACAGTGTGTGAAATAGTAGGTGAGATATGCTCTGGAAACCGATATTCAATACAATGTATATATAAGGTAGGTCACAATTCAAGGTAGTGGGCAAAGCTAAATACTTGTGGTACACGACACACAGTCTTCAGCAAAAGTGCCTATATACCAAATGCGTGATTAACTTATTTTTGAATCCATGCTCACATGTATCTTCAATTGAGTTACATGTTAAAGTATTACGCTCTGGAAATAGTATAAAAAGTACAAAACAATTGGTCTCATTTAAGCTAAACTGTTTAGTACCCGATTGACATCCCTTGAGGCAGAAGTTCATCATTTGAAAAGTCTGAATCCAAATCTCTTAAATCATTCTTCTTATTAATTCTGGTTTAAATTGAACCTGCTGTTTTGGACAAGTTGAGAATGTGAAAATGAACACAATTGCTGTTTACAATGTACTTGATGTATAACTCTAGCAAAGGAATCATCACCTTTGGTTTTCTATACTCCACTTGCATTTTAAGCTTTAACTCCAATAGTGTCTTGGCTTAAATTATGTACAATGTAACCTTTTTTGGTGTCCCTTGTGATGTTTCCTGTGTGGCAGAACCCTTTCATTTAAATGACCTAAATCACCATCTCCAAAAAGGATTGAATATATCCATCCTTTACTGCATATTCAATCATTAATCTTGGTGTATTTGATCAAGGTATTTTTGAGACGCACAAAGCGTTAAAAATTAATATTTAATGTGTCGTTTTGATTATTTGAAAATAAGCTATAAAAATGTGTAACCAATGTATTAACCCTGGCACGCAATGAACAAACATGGTTTAATACTAGCATTAATCTTTACGCATTTTAATTGAGATTGTTTTAAGAATTGTGTTTTCAAATCTTTAATAATTTTGAATAACTTGGTTGTTAATAAGAAGTGAAAATGTCTGAGCCAACCAGAAGTCGGGGCGGCCATGTTGGGGGGCGTTCGGCAGTGGCGAACACAAATTTGAAAGATGACCTTGCTCGGAGCATTTAAATTGGTTAAGTCACAGATTCAAAATTATATGTAACCTTTAATCTTATTGATGAAATGTAAATGCAGTACAGAGCATTTCCCCGTCTCTGTCGCTGCTTCTCTTCCTGTCTTATCGTTTCGTTGTTCTCCTTTGGTATTTTTTTATCATATCGTCGAAATAATTTGAAAGTGACATTAAGCCCTCATTAAACAAACAAACAAGTCAAAGTAATATAAAATGTAGTGAATGTTAACATATATATGTGCTATACAATGTGCTGAATTAAGCACTAAAAACACGCTTAACCCATTGTAAACCCTTGGGTCATGCCTTGAAGAAAAAATTGGCTTTCATGTCCAAAGATACTGTATCTACAAGTTTTAAAGCTCTATGTCATCTTATTATCACATAATAAACAAGAGGACCATTGGGCCATAACAATAATCTGATTGAAACATATTTATCATATAATTCGAAGCTAGACCTGGGGTTCGGGACGGGGGTGTCTCACATAGAAAATTGGCTCTTTCCTCTTATAAATATCATATTTATTGAGGCATGTTTCAGATTGCATTTTTGTATTTTGGTATCCTAAATGAACTCATATATTTTGCAATGTGTTCTTCCATTGTCGTACACTTATGGTGACACTTCATGTTAAGTCCCATCAATTGAACAACAATTCAAATCCTGTGACCTGCGTTTGTTTTTTGAGAATTCGTAAATATTATAAATAAGTTCACATTATGTAGTCTAACAAATTTATTCTAAAATCCATCACTTATGTATATTGCTAAGGTTTCTTTGTTTCTGAGCTGTAGGATAACAGAAAATGAAGATACTCCCGACACTTATGCAAATGTTAATATACTTTTAAATCATATTGATGATGGATATCTTTATCAATTATATTCTTCATCATTACGCTACAAGCTTACCGGCAAAATTATGTACATACACGAAAATCAATGCAAATCAAGTGCAAATAATAATGGTGTCTTCTGTAATATATTCGATGGTCCTGTAAATCAAATATGTTCTGTGAAAATGGACGTACCTCGTACAAACAAATGCACTGACGTTTGTAATTAATGTGAACAACACATAGGTTCTTTCTTTAGAACAAAACAACACCACTTTTACAACAAATTATACTTACCTACTTATACTCATTATGGGTACATTGCATTACAGTAGGATTTGTCATGTTTAACCAGTAAGCGCACATGACATCAAATTCACATTTACATGATAATTTATTGTGCAATAAAACACATCTATCGCTGAAAATGGCTTTTCGTCTATAACATATTCATTTTACAGTTTGAAAATTATTGATTCACTCGAGTAAACTTCATTTATTTGAATCAAAACTACAGTCAAACCTGTCTGTAAAGACTACCTACGAGACCAGAAAAAAGTGATCTTAATGTCGAGGTGTTTTATACACAGATACCTATAAGTGTATTTAGACTTCATGATCAGGGGACCTAATTTGTGTGGTCTTTATGTGCAGATGGTCTCTTAAAAGAGGTGGTCGCTACATCAAAAGGCTACTCGTTTGGTTGAAAATTACCAATTAAAGTCACTTAAGTCGTTGTACACATTTGGTAAAATTTCCCACTTACCATCGCCCTAGTCATTGTACACATTTTGTGAAAATCCCAACCAAAAATCACTCAAGTCGTTGTACATATTTTGTGAAAATCGAACTAAAGATCACATAAGTCATTGTACACATTTGGTAAAAAGCCCAACTAAAGATCACTCAAGTCATTGTATACATTTGGTGAAAATCTCCAATATAGATTAAGTAAGTTATTGTACACATTGGTGAAAAATAATTTTTTATATTTAATATTTATAAGTTATCTGAAACATTTTTTAGTTATTATTACATGTACTTAATACAAAAATGCAACCTGAATCATGCCTCCGATAAATATGATATTAACTATCATGGAGTTCTGATGTTATCAATATATATATATATATCTTTGTTAATGACCTGAAACTTTGTTTTCATTATTATGTACATATGAGATGATTGACATCAGATAAATGGAAACCTTTGATATACTCTCCCTTTTCGACACTGTTGGGAAAAATATTTCTAATTAACAATACCTCTCATATCTTTTGGAATTGGATCTTCCATCGCCTCTTGAAGTTTCATCTGGGTTTCTTGTAATTCATCTTGTTGTGTTTTCAAACTCATTATATCCTATGTTAAGATAGTATTTCAGTTTAAATAAAGACCCAAAAAATGTTAAGATATATACAATTATTGAAATGTCAATTATCTAGTTCTTCATATTCTAAAAATATTTTGATAACGTTTAGTGATTATATACCTATGCTTAAGTTATGCACCAGCAACAAAACCATGTCTCAAGCAAGAAGTTAGGAAAGACAATCCGGAGGATTCATCCAAGAGCCTTTTGATTAAATGTACTGAAAAGTTAACGTAACTTGTTGAAGATCAATCTCTAGCAGAGCAAAAATGATTTGAAAATGCATGTCAGAGATTCAAAATCATTAACTCAAATTAAAATGTTACGTGATAATTCAAACAAACAACATTCTAATAAACGTAAGTGGCAATTGGCAAACAAAAGAAAACGTGGAACGCACACAGAAAAAAAACCTTTCATTAGCAAAAAGGATCTTATGTCGCCATAAGAAGTTATCACTGGTATTTAATGAAAGAGCAAAGGAGAAAAAACACCAAAGTTACAATTACCTTGTGCATTTCTGATATCATTGGATTTAAGATTGCTGGTAACTCTTCAATCATACTTCTACCAATGGCACAAGTCTTTAGGCAGGATATCCGCTCTTTCATGTTTTCTTTGAACGCTTCATCATCGATAATGTCAACCAAAGCAAATACACTTTCTGTCATTGTCTTCCAGAAACTCTCAAACTTTGGATCATCCAGCGTTCCATTTGAAGAATGTGCAAGAACGTCATTGCGTATTGATCTGATAACATTCACTGGACCGGCTAATGGGAGTTTGGATATGAGATCAGGATGATCACGTTGAAGTTTGGTCATAGAGATATTTGTGAGTGGAGTGTACTTACAGCTACACAAACCTCTACATGGCAAGACAGCAGGCACAACAATCACGGCAGGTTCTTCATAAAGACTACTCCATTCAGCCTGGCTGATGTTATTCTTTTCAGCAGGAGTCTTCGTACAGCGACAACATTTCTTTTTTTCATACAAATGGAAAATAGTGTGTCTATTTTCAAGAAGAAATTTAGCAAGCGTGGCAGGGTTGCTGTATAGGAGACTGAATATTTTGTCTGCTAGTTTTCTAATGTGAGTAATCAGTGAACAAGCAAGTGATATATCACACACGTCTCCTGCTGTAACTCCTGGTTTTGCTGTAAACACGTTTGCACAGTTGTTCTCAGTATGCCCTGCCTGAGCACCAACAGTACTCACGCGTATGAATAGACTTTTCCATTGGTGATCTAATAGTACATTTGGAAATGGTTCGCTACAGCCGGTCCTGCAACATTTAGTTATCTTGTGACGCTTGTGAAACAATTCGTGTCTGTTGTTGTTAAGAAAGTCTTCAAATGACTGACCCATCTGACTGTGGTACTGACGTATACTCTCCTCAAGGACTAAGGATGTGTGCTTATAGGACAACGTTACCAATCGGTAAAACCGATGGTCTTCAACGTGTATTTGACGTGATGCCATATTTGATAATAGGAATTAGGATAAATCCATTTCTTGACTTATGCACAGAGAAATATGTCACAGTGTACCTGTATGAAAAATAATGTACACTAGTTTAACTATACTGATAATAACAAGCATCAGATATTGCACAGGGCAACCCATAGTCCCCCACCAGTACTTTTTGAATAGCAATGAGGGTATGTCTTAAAATTGCACATTAAAGAAGTTCTCCTTAAGGCTATCCTTATTAAATTGTGTTTCATGTCTTTCAAGTGACCTGTAAAAAATTGCTCTGACTGCTTGTTTAAATGCTGACCTCATTCCACCAAAAATCTAAAATAATAAATAGAAAGACAAGATTATAACAAGAGTTACATGTCGAACAGGGTCACCGTCAAGATGGCCTGATGCTATTGCAAGCAAGCAATAGCGAAGTCACCCTATCCTAGAAACACATTCGTACCCAGTAATCGAGTTTACCACCGGATACAGTTTGCTCATAGAAAGGCATTTTATTTAGCCAACAGTAAAAAGCTGAAGCGGAAGATATTTTATAAATAAATAATTTATTTATATGGCTCACAAACTGAACCTTAAACCAAACAGCATACTATGCCTATTTGGAATAAGCAGTGAGCAAGTCTTACCATTAAGCAAGTGGTCAATTTGATATACAGAGTTGTCAAATTTGAAAGAAATAGGACAATTCCAAAATGTTGACCAAAACATCCAAAAAAGAATTGCTATAAAGTGTCCAGTGTTCAAATGTATATGCATACTAAATTTAAACGAAATCGGACTATGTTGAAATTACGACTTATCAGGTGTAAGTTTTTGGTCACATGCTATGCAAATGAGATAAAGAAGGTCCGATACACAGCTTCAGCACATCAGGAATAATTTGTAAAAGTTGCATGTCCATCAGGACTATGGTCTTTGAGATTTGCTCTGTTCAAAATTTGATAAAATTTGACCCGTGACCTTAACTTAACCCACCACCCCAATTGTTTTACGCGACACTCCACCTTTCCAAGTTGTACCTTTGTACAAAGTTTGAAGTTGCTGTGTGCAATAGTGAGGAAGAAATGGCCCGGACAAGCGAAAGCATACAAAAACGAATACTTAACCCCGTGACCTTGACCTTGGCTTCACGACCCCAAATTGTTTTTAATCGGCACTATGCCTTCCCAAGTTGTACCTTTATACCAAGTTTGAAGTTGCTGGGTTTAATAGTGTGAAAGAAATGTCCCGGACAAGCGAAAGCAAACAAAAAAACTAAGACTTGACCCCGTGACCTTGACCTTGGCCCCACGACCCCAATTTTTTACGCGACACTCCGCCTTCCCAAGTTGTACCTTAATACCAAGTTTGAAGTTGCTGTGTAAAATAGTGTGGAAGAATTGGCCTGGACGAGATGAGTGGCCGGATGGACGGACGGAATGACGAGGCGCAAACCTATAGTTCTCTCCTTCGGAACCAGTGGTTCCGATGGGGGACTAATAACAAGAGGCACATAGGGCCTTAAAGTCCATCTGGTTTTAAAACTGCATGATTAATTTATATACATATAGTTATAAAACTATATTCGCAAACTTTAAATGTGTCTGCATCAACATCTGATTGAGTGTCGGTAATTGAAGTCATCTTTTACTTATAACCAATATGGCTATACTGTTTTCTGTTCACATGAAGTGTAATTTTGAAATTATAACAAGACATGGTACCCTCAATTAAAATTTGAAAATTGAGCTTGAATTGGCATTATGTAAAAATATTCATTACAAATATGACGGCTCTTTTAATTATGTATTGTGAAATTTCCTGAAAGACAGTCAGAGACATTTTTATAATAATTTGTTTTAGTTATTTGCGAGATTCCGGTGTAAAGTTTTTTTCCAATTTCAATTTGAGATACTTATCCAAAAACTAAATCAAGTTATGATATATGTAAGTTGGTATTTTGTTATAGCTGTTTAAATATATGCACATGGAATGTAATTTTCATTGACTTATAGGAATAATGAAATCTCTATCACAATCAGGTTTTTATTGTTCTATTAAATAGAACCAAGGTCAAAAAAAATTAAATTATATGGTGTCAAATGTACTATGTTAAAGACCATACAAGACAGATCTTGGCCAATGGGACACATTGTATGAAATTAAAGAATTTTTAAAAGACAGCGTTGTTAATGTACTAGGTTTGTCTAATTAAACAAACGTGCAATCTGATACATGCTTTGTTTGCATGGAAAGAGCAAATACTCTGTGTGAGACAACCCCGTTCCGAATTCCATATCTAGTTTCGAAGCAGCCGCCATGAAAGGACTCTTTAAAGAAAATGAATTAAGAATAGACAGGACCTCGGTAAATCAAACTGCAAAGCAATAAAGGTTGGGAAGGGATGATAAATTCACGAAGGTAATAAAAGACAAATGCCACACCTAACAATAATATAAAATCGTCTTGCCAAATGTTTCTTTTTTTAGCTTAATTCGACTGAGATGGTCAGAGTACTTTAAGGTGCTAGAATATTAATTTTAATGACAGACACAAAATGGAAACAGTAAATGCTTACAGCATCAGCATCGCAAAATCGCAAAGACGACATGAAGTTTAAAAGAAAAATTGTTTTATAGGTAAGGATTATTTGATGTAGTATACGTATATAACAATAAGAGTTGAATCAACAGAACGAAAGACATTTCAACTCACAAACCAACAATAGTCGCATCAAACAATTAAAAAAGAACCAGAATAAATAGAAAATCTATTGACGCCAAAACAATCCCTGAGACTAATTATCCATACGGACTTTATATATTAATCATTCTATAGTGTGTAGAGCATTTGGTTAAATATATAGTATTTACGGGTACATGTATAAGTAAAGTGAGTGTATTTTCTAACTGTCTGCACAAATGGGAAATTTAAAAATGTTATTTGTAAAATATATTATTTTGCTGCAATATTGCATCCATGGTAACCGTAAATAATATGGAATTTATCCCAATTTGAATCTTTTAGGAAATGGTTAAATACTCAATTGAAGAATGAACACAATGTTTTATGTTATTTGCAATAGCTTCTCAAGAAATAAAATTCATTTTGAAATCAATTTACGTTTCTGTTCACTAGTTCTCATATCTTAAATAGTTTTATTCATAAGATGAAAGCATTTGAAAGTTGACAATTGATATGATAATATGTTTCACACGTTATATTTGATTTTTATTGATTTCATTTTGTATTAAATTCACACTCTCCTATGTGGAGGAAATCAAGAGTATCTCCCCATCTATACTCACCACTAAAACTCACAATTCAGACACACGTGAATCACATTGTCCTTAAGATATTATGTCTGAAATATAAACGTCCTGGCATTAGTAGTTTATAAGAATTCAATATTTGAAATCATCATCCAATAATATCATTTTTTAGTTAATAAATGTATCTTTTGTTATGTTTTCTGTGTGCGTCCCACATTTTCTTTTGGTTTGCCCATGTCCATGGACTTAAGGCTTTTAAATGTCGTCTTTATTTTCCGCATTTACTACATTAAATGAATAGTTTACCCCTATGTGCGATCTATGTACAGACAGATCCGTGGGCACAATAAGAACAAAATGAAGCCTACTTGTTTAATATTTTATATCATACAAGCGCTTGCACTAATAGCTCACGTGTAAATTGTTTTGAAATTGCATTTACTATATACAATTATTTTTAACTTCGATCCAAAAATAAGTAACCTTCTTTTGACCCTTGTGTCATGAGTCAGCCTTTCATGAACAAACTAGGTTTTTAGTTCTCCATGGGTATTGCACATAGAAGTATTTGCTCTAGGCCCTCTGGGTTATCACAAGAATAGTATTGAAGTTTTGTCGAAATCTCCCTACTTTGATTCCCTTTAGGGTCAAGCCCTTACAACTTTGAACAAATCTTAAACTCCTTCCTCCAGGGATGCCTCAAATTTTGATGATATTGATTGAATGGTTTTGGGTGAGAAATACAAATGTGAAAAAACAAAATAATAAATTATTCCCTATAATTGTTGAAATTTGACCACAGAATTCGCAATTTAGTTGTCATGCTTTAAATTAATTGATTGTCAATGCACCAATGTTGCTATATGTGCAAACGATAAGCTGCTCAAGGACTTTAAGTTTATTAGAAAATATTATGTAATTTGGTCACATTGTCTCAATTTTGGGCCCTAGATATTCTGGCACCCATTGGAAGCTAACGCCAATAAGTTGAACTAGTCTGAATCCCCTTGCCTTAAAGCTAAGGGTGCCTCCTGCTCAGTTTGGTTGCAATTGGTCCAGATGTCTAAAGAAGTCTATTAGTGAAAAATCAATGACGGAAGAGAAACAGGATTTGTATTTGAAAAGTTCATTATCATAACCATCGTGAAATTTTGCAACCGTTGCCCCATTGGCTCTGTAACTTTGATTTACTTGAGTCTTGTCTATTCAAAATAATTCTTCTCTTGCGCTCATTAATGACAGCAGCTTCGAGCAAGAGCTGGGGTTCGTGACGGGGTAATTCACACATAGTTTTGGCGCCTTCCTCTTATAAGTATCATATTTATCGGAGGCATGATTCAGGTTGCATTTTTGTATTTTGGTCCTATGGCCAAAATGGATTTAGATATATACACACAATAAAGAGATATACAAGCAAGAGGTCCATTTGGGAATTAATGTCTACCTGGATACATAAGCAATGCAAGAATATCTTGGAACTTGATTCAACAACGTTATTCACAAAACCAACATAACCAGCACACTGTATGTACTAGCTTAAACGCCAAGAAAAGTTTGCATTGAACACCCTTTAGTAGCTATGCTTTTACACAAAGATTCTTCATCTATGTGCTTTGTTATATGCAGCGGAGAACATCTGACAAGATTTTCATGAAACAGATCAGCAATTCATGAGTACAATTCCAAACAACTGGATAGAGATCGGCAACATTGGACACAAATCTGAAAGGAGGCTATGCAAGGAACTTCTATATCAAGCTTCGTAAAACATATCTGACCAACAGTTATTGATAAGAAGTCGAAAAGTGTCAATAAAGCTCACATTTAGAAATATTATACAGAAGATCTTTAACATAAGGTTTATGAATTTTTCATTGGAATTCACTAACGTAAATTTATTATTATTGAAAAATTAGATATACTCACTGTTCTGAGTTCTAGTTTGGGTTTCGATTCGAACACCTTAAAAGTACTGCATAATTTTGCTTTTGAAACTACCAGCGCGATGACCCAGTGCGTTAGCTACGTGCTGGTAGACTGGTGCTAAAGTCAATGTCATGGGATCGAATCCCGGTAGCGTCGAAACCTATATATGAGACGTTAAAATTAGGCAATCTTCTCGCCCTCTGCTAAGCGCTCAGCATTACTGGGTAGGAGAAAGACTGGTTAGCTCAGTGTCATGTTAATGTGACCGAGTGAAGTATCACGTCAATGCGTCTGCGGTGTTAAATTTCAGTGAGACAGCATTAACAAGTCGCTATAAATGCGCACTGCCAAAAGCAGAAACCGTCTCGATATGACCAACAACTAACTCAAACATAAATAGTCAATAAAAATCCAAACGAGTAAAACGTTTATACATATTTACAAAAGCAATTGGAAGCATGAAAATTGGACATAACCTAGTAGCATAAAGCTGAAAACAGTGGCTAATACGTGGTAGATTCATAGATTCCACAT
>JAUMGZ010199269.1:0-12648 GCA_032359645.1 Pododesmus macrochisma | reverse complement strand
ATAATTTAAATGCTGGTTTCGATTTTTCAAATATTTAAAAACGACTACATAAAACAATCTATAGATTAATTACACACTAAATTTACAGTATATTGAAGAGTGGGAATTCAAATATCTCTTTTTCTGGAGAAAGCAAATTAAGGTCTAATAAACTTTTTGACCATAGTAGGAAAATGAGTTATTAATTATATTAACTCTGTATGCTAAAAGTTAGCTGACGGAAGGACGGGCGAACAATGCCATACCATAATACGCACCGTCTAAGACGGGCGAATAAAAAGATTAACATACGGTCGACGCAACTCCAAAATACATGTACGTGTCGTCTAAGACGGGCAAAAAAAATGTTTAATATACGGACGACGCCATAAATAATACGCATCGTCTAAGGCGGGCGTATAAAAAGTTTAACATACGGATGACGTCATACCATTATATGTATCGTCTAAGACGAGAGTATAAAAAGTTTGTTACTTGTTTAATTAATAAATTTGAAAATTCGCCAATGAAAACATTTTGTAATTTATCGTGGTTTATATTTTGAAAATAAAAATATTATTTTTGAAAAATGTATTTTTAACAGTTTTTCTCTCCTTTGATGATCACTAGTGTTTTTAACTTAAGAATGTGCTTACGACTAGATTTGTTGTGTTTCGACAGCTGTTTTATAAGATGGCACTGCATAAATTTGTTATCAGAACAAATTATAAAGTAAAAAGGTTCAGTATGTCAAGAACACTCGTCAATAAAATGTTCTGTTCGTGAAAAAATAGCAGGAAAAAACAAGTCAATACAATAGAATGTTCATGAATTTTTTTAAAAACACTTTTTTGAAAGTTATAATTTATTACAATGTTCTTTTAAGTACCGTCGTTACCTGATTAACCTGATACATGTGTTTATGGATAGTTTGAAACAAACATGAACGTGTACAATGGTGGTTATGTTAATGCACGACTTGTTGTCAAGAATTTAAGACACTGAACTTTACAACCAAACAAAAAACCTGTACCAAGCTCTAAAGCCGATCCTGTCCTGATTTTTAACCACAAGTGAGTGACTTAAAAATAATATATGAAAATAAGAATTTGTATTAACATAAAAGCATTAAATATGTTGGTAGGAATCTTGTCTTTTTACTACCGAGAATTCACACGGACTCTCAGTCTTTTTGAAATTGTTTATAAAATAACTTATTGGTTTACAATTAAAATATGGATATAAATCTCATATAAGTTGATACAATAATTGTACAACATGGAGATTGGATAGATGTTTAATGTTGTTTATTCTACTATTTACTTATAATGCGTGACAAGTATTTGGAAGAAGTGCCTTCAGTGTCTTGTGCGTATTGACAAGAACTACTGCTGTACGTAGTGTATATAAATGTTCATTAATACAGACATACTGTTAAAATAATTTTGTTTACATACTGAATTAGGTATTAAGATGATAGCCTCTATCTACTTTGATTAGAAATGTTAAGAAGGATTATACAGTAGTTAGGGTACGTTTCTATCTGTATAATAAATGCTATTTAAATCTGCACTTCTTTAGTACGTGTAATCTTCTGCTTTTATCACTTTGAAATTTTTTAAGGTTGTCATATTGTCGTTATAAAGTACTGCGCCGAGTGAAGTTCGAGAAATTTGATTTGTTATTAAAACAACAGAAATTGTATTTAAGTATCTATGCTATGTTCTTGTGTAAATACGTTAAAATTGTAAAAATCAAAATTTTAATATATAAATATTTTGTATGTTATTATGTTTAACCGATTGTGATGCCTATCTAGCTTAGAGTTGTCAAAATAATAGTTACTGTGAACCTCATTGGTCGACGACCTTCCATGAACAATAAGAGAGATTAAGAGAATCTAACGCACCTGAGAACTTAGATTGTTTGTCCTGAACGAGGTTTACCGAGTCAGGACAAAACCCAATCCCGAATGTAAAAAATACCCCCGTCTAATATTACTCGTTTTAATTGATTTTTTTCTCTCACAAAATTGACATCCATATCATAGCGATAGACAATTTAAAAAAAAAATGTAAAACATACATTAGTGTTGAATTAATGACGTCATTCTACTGTAAAGGTCGCACGTGCGGGCTGTTTTTCTCTAGGGTTAAACAGATTTATCTTTCTCTAGTAAAAACCAGGATAAGTCTGTGAAGTGTGGGGGGATGAGGGCGCAAAATATGAAAATGACATTCAAATATTTTTAAATGGACGTACCAAAATGTAAACCAAGACGCACTGGTTATAAAATAAAAAAAAAACCGGGTAAAAATATATTGATGACATGTGTCAGGCAA
Source organism: Pododesmus macrochisma (assembly GCA_032359645.1). Classification (NCBI taxonomy): domain Eukaryota; kingdom Metazoa; phylum Mollusca; class Bivalvia; order Pectinida; family Anomiidae; genus Pododesmus; species Pododesmus macrochisma. The sequence goes on along the minus strand of JAUMGZ010199269.1, from coordinate 10,327 downwards.
CTGAGGTCTTACGCCCCACAATCGTTCTAAATGGACGCTCAAACGGGAATGACGGCTGTGTAATCAAACCTTTATTTAGAGTGGACGAATATAACCAAACATACTTGGGAGTTTAAGATTTTTGCGTGTGTCAATTAACCTTTGGAATTGGAATTGTAATGTTTAGGACATAGTATTAAACCTAAGTCAATTTTTAATTATTGTTTTGTTGTTAAGATGAATATTCTGCATGGCCAAAAGACATATTTAAAAACCGGTGCATTGTCCTTACAGATACACACAAACCGTTACGAAATATTTATCAGATTTTTGTTTATTTCTACTTTTGTGCGTCAATTTTTGGTTCTATTATTCATTTACAATTTTATTTCACATTATACAAACACTTAACTTTGACACAGCTTATAATACAACAACAGCACAGCAATGAAGGCACCAAATTGGTATTAAACACAAACAGTACGTCGATAATTTGGTTATTTAATGGACGAAGTAATCCATGTACACAGATTGATTACATCTGCTATTAATTCTGAGTTAAGTATTCCACCCCAGTTTAAGATTACATTGATAGAATTGGACTCCTGAGGTTCCTTTTCGGTCATCGTGACCAAGAAAGAACACTATCGCTGTACGTAGGAAATGTGGTACCAAGGCTTTGAAGAATATTGGATTAATTGAAGTGAATATATTGATATTGTTGATCGTTTCAGTTAGAAGCATATTATTGATTAGGGAAAAAACAACTAGTTTGCTTTAAGACATTAAGATCATTGATATGCAGTTGAGTGGTATTACGGCTCATCGAAACCTTGAAGACTATCACTGCATTGAAGCCGATGACTTTTTATTTTATATCTTGACGGTTTTACATTACTTTAATTATTTTACCTCTTTGATGTAACAGTTGCGCTGATTGGCTAAAGCGTACCACGTGACAGTAAAATAGAACATCGAACCTCACTGAGGCGCGCGTTCCAGGGAGATTCGATGTTTTACCAACCTGAAGCACCCGCAGCACATTTAAGAATCAGTGCATTGTGCGTACTGTTTCAGGTCTAATTTGTTTTTTCGGTATAATAAACAATTTATGACACTTTAAGCAGGGCCACACATGTATATTATATATCAGATTATGGACCCTTTAAGATATACAATATATTGCGAAGGGGCAGAGGATTGAAATGCTGAATGGATTGCCATTTGACCATGGTGTTTGATCGAGGTGTCTTACCAATGTATCAGCATCATTAGTCTCTTCCGATGTGAAGGCTATAAAGAAACCAATATACCAGTAACATAAGGACGTCAGCAGACAATAAAGGGGTAATAAAGACAAGGGAAAATATATAAGGTGTTTGTCATAATGTTGCCCTATATTTGTTGTGTTAACATTATGTTGCCTTATATTAGTCGTGTTGTATGTTGCCGTTGCCTGTATTTGTTGTGTTGTAATGCTGCCCTGTATTTGTTGTGTTGACGTAATGTTGCCCTGTATTTTTCGTGTTGACGTAATGCTGCCCTGTATTGTCGTGTTGTAATATTGCCCTGTATTGTCGTGTTGTAATATTGTCCTGTATGTGTTGAAATGACGTTATGTTGCCCTGTTTAAGACGTGTTGCAATGCTGTCCTGTATATGTTGTGCTATAATTTTGCCCTGTATTTGTCGTGTTGTAATGTTGCCATGTATTTGTTGTGCTGCACGATTGCCCTGTATGTGTTGAGTTGACGTCATATTTGCCCTGTATATGACGTGTTGCAATGTTGTTCTGTATATGTCGTGATGTTATGTTGCCCTGTATAAACATGTTGTAATGTTGCCCTGTATAAACGTGTTGCAATGTTGTCCTGTATATGTCGTGTTGTAATGTTGTCCTGTATCTGTCGTGTTGTAATGTTGCCCTGTATGTGTTGTGTTAACGTAATGTTACCCGGAAGTAGTCGTGTTGTAATATTGTCCTGTATATGTTGCGTTGACGTTATGCTGCCCTGTATATGACTATATTTGTTGTGTTGTAATGTTGCCCTGTATTTGTTGTGTTGTAATATTGCCCTGTATTGGGTGTGTTCACGTAACGTTGCCCGGTATTTGTCATGTTGTATGTTGCCATGTATTTGTCCTGTTGTAATATTGCCCTGTATTTGTTGTGTTGTAATATTGCCCTGTATTTGTTGTGTTAACGTAACGTTGCCCGGTATTTGTCGTGTTGTAATATTGCCCTGTATTTGTTGTGTTAAGGTAACGTTGCCCGGTATTTGTCGTGTTGTAATGTTGCACTGTATTTGTTGTGTTAACGTTACGTTGCCCGATATTTGTTGTGTCGTAATGTTGCACTGTATTTGTCGTGTTGTAATGTTGCCCTGTATTTGTCGTGCTGCACGATTGCCCTGTATGTGTTGAGTTGACGTTATATTGCCCTGTATATGACGTGTTGCAATGTTGTCCTGAATATGTCGTGTTGTAATGTTGTCCTGTATCTGTCGTGTTGTAATGTTACCCTGTATGTGTTGTGTAAACGTAATGTTGCCCGGTAGAAGTCGTGTTGTAATGTTGTCCTGTATATGTTGCGTTGACGTTATGCTGCCCTGTATATGACGTGTTGAAATGTTGCCCTGTATTTGGTGTGATAACGTAACGTTGCCCGGTATTTGTCATGTTGTATGTTGCCTTGTATTTGTCCTGCTGTAATGTTGCCCTGTATTTGTTGTGTTGTAATATTGCCCTGTATTTGTTGTGTTAACGTAATGTTTCCCGGTATTTGTCGTGTTGTAATGTTGTCCTGTATTTGTTGTGTTTACGTTACGTTGCCCGGTATTTGTCATGTTATATGTTGCCCTGTATTAGTCGTGTTGTAATATTGCCCTGTATTTATTGTGTTAATGTAATGTTTCCCGGTATTTGTCGTGTTATAATGTTGCACTGTATTTGTTGTGTTAACGTAATGTTGCTCGGTATTTGTCGTGTTGTAATGTTGCCCTGTATTTGTCGTGTTGCACGATTGCCCTGTATGTGTTGAGTTGACGTTATATTGTCCTGTATATGTTGTGTTGACGTTATGCTGCCCTGTATATGACGTGTTGCAATGTTGCCCTGTATTTGTTGTGTTGTAATGTTGCCCTGTATTTGTTGTGTTGTAATATTGCCCTGTATTGGGTGTGTTCACGTAACGTTGCCCGGTATTTGTCATGTTGTATGTTGCCATGTATTTGTCCTGTTGTAATATTGCCCTGTATTTGTTGTGTTGTAATATTGCCCTGTATTTGTTGTGTTAACGTAACGTTGCCCAGTATTTGTCGTGTTGTAATGTTGCACTGTATTTGTTGTGTTAACGTAATGTTGCCCGGTATTTGTCGTGTTGTAATGTTGCCCTGTATTTGTCGTGTTGCACGATTGCCCTGTATGTGTTAAGTTGACGTTATATTGCCCTGTATATGACGTGTTGCAATGTTGTTTTGTATATGTCGTGTTGTTATGCTGCCCGGTATTTGTCATGTTGTATGTTGCCCGGTATTTGTCCTGTTGTAATGTTGCCATGCATTTGTTGTGTTGTAATATTGCCCTGTATTTGTTGTGTTAACGTAACGTTGCCCGGTATTTGTAATGTTGTATGTTGCCCTGTATTTGTCCTGTTTTAATGTTGCCCTGTATTTGTTGTGCTTTGTAAAATTGCCCTGTATTTGTTGTGTTAACGTAACGTTGACCGGTATTTGTCATGTTATATGTTGCCCTGTATTAGTCGTGTTGTCGTATTGTTGCCCTGTATTTTGTCGTGCTGTCGTAATGTTGCCCTGTATTTGGTTTGCTGTCGTAATGTTGCCCTGCATTTTGCCGTGCTGTCGTATTTTCGCCCTTAATGCTTTCAATTCAATATACAACAACACGATAAAGCAAAAATTGTCACAATCAGGCACAATGTTTCCCAGCAAAGATTTGCGACTGATTATAGCACTACATAAAGGTACGACCTCAAACTAATTGTAAAAACTAATCGTTGTGTGTTTATATATCACAATACAAATAATAACAATTAACCTGACAGAAGAAGTTTCTTTGATTGCATCCAAAAATGTAAAACACATCAACATGTTACCTCAAACATATTGACAAACGATATTGTATGAACACAATGCAAACGGCATAGACATACTATTTAGAAAACATTGTTTGTTTGAAGTAATAAATAATGAAAACCCAGACGTTATTGTTTGTTTGAAGTAATAAATAATGAAAACCAAGACGTTATTTAAACGATATAACTTCATTGACACGGTCAAATGAGAGTAAAACTGGGGACAAATAAAACAAAACAAAGCAAATAAAGAATCAAAAAAACAAAAGTACAATTGTTAAGCTAAAAAGGAAATAACTCGATCTTCTATTACAAAACTGGAAGCGAGATTAACTATCTGCTAAGAAGTGGAAGTTACCTGATACTTGCACTACCGATAAACGATTATAGATTTATAAATTAATACCCCAAATCGAGTATCTACCGCAACTTAGAGCAAAAATAAATAAAATTGATAGAATTAGTAATTGATCATTTAAATGACCACAGATACTAATGTTTCTTATTCACATTGATTATTTGTATTTAAAAAAAATATCATACTTTCAATTATTAGTATTTTGTTTTGAAAATAACACCTATATTTGCTACCCATGACTTCACGTCTAATAAACAGACTGTTTATATTTAGCACCAATCTACCCTGCGACGATAAATATAGTTACAGGAAGTCAACAGTTACGTAGTGAATCTTATAGAAGTATTTACAACACTGTATAATGCATTGAATACCTGTCCATCGATACTATTCATCATTTATGGTACAAACTTTAGTAATTGACGTGAATGACCTCATATATAAATGATTCTGTATATCGCGTCCTATTAGAATTCTCCACCAGATCTGCAGTGTTCTTTAACTACACGTGACGTTAATAATGTGATTACTGGCTACATATAGCGGCTGATGACTTAATTGGTACCTATTAGATAGATAACGGTTCGTGGCATAATGTGATGGCTTGAAACTCTGTGGCCCTGTGTTTGATGTATACCTGTACAAAATGTGTATTGATTGGATTTACGTGGATGTGAATTTCCCACCTTTATCATACCTAGAGAGCTCTCACCTGGTTATGACGAGAAATCTCTGCTTTAAATAACATCATTGTGTCACACATAATGCCCGGTATTATGTTTACCGTAAAAGTCAATAATAGTCTTTTCTACTGGGATGCATTTAACATGTAATTATGCAGGGATACTTTAACTTTCGTATATTAGGTAATTATAGTGGAGTTACGTTTAACCGCGTGTGAACCACTATAAATCACCTTTAATGACCTCTACCACAATACCCGGTCGTCACCTGTGGAATTCGATGACAATGACCGTAACTTGGACTTAAGATCTATACATGTAGGTCTTTTTATACTACGGGGGCGTTCTAAATGTAAATACAAAACTTGTAGCAATATTAAAGAATTCAATAATAGCAAAATCTATTTGATATTTGCATATATTACGACCCTTAACTTAATATCTTCATGAATAACTACAAATAACTACGATTATCAAGAATTAAAAAAAATACGACGAGATTTTCAAAGCATTCTATTGTATATATTTTACGAAGGGACGTACATAGCATTCTATGGTATATTTTATACGAGGGCACGTACAAAGCATTGTATGGTACATTTTATTTACACAAAGAGATATTCAAACATTCAAAAGTAAACGCCTTCGTTAAAAGTGGAGAGTAAAGATTTTTTAATATGGACCATCGCAATATACTCAAATCGCTGTCTCGATAGACTTATTAACGTATTCTTGTTATTAAAAGGCACATTTTCATTTCAGATTTGATAAACTATACACCTTTTTCAGGTAGCCCGGTAAATTCACACGGACCATGTACTCAAATTTCGATAAAGCCGTTTTAAAATAAAGAATACACCTTTTTTAGATAGCTCAGTACAGTCACACGGAAAATTTACCCAAATTTCGATAAAGCCATTTTTAAAACAAAGCATACTAAAAGAATGAAAATTTGATATAAAAGACAAGAAAACAGATTACAAATCAAAGAATAAAAACATTAAGGATACTCCCATAGCGCTATTTGCATATAAACAGGTATCACTTTATCTATACTTACATCAACAATATACACCGTACACCGAGATGTAAGTAATAGAGAAACAATAACAACATTGCTGTACAAGCACGTTATTTCGACCTGTAATACACATCTATTAGAAATATGACACGACGCGCTTAAAAGTCACTTAGTAATCGACACAGTGTTTCTTGTTTGTCACTTATAGATAAACTCTCCTGGCTAAAACGTTACAAGTCTCATTAATAATTCAGTTTATTGATCAAAAACAGCCAGCTGATTGTTAAACTTTTCATTGCGCGCCTTGTACAATGATTCTCTACTAATGGAAGTCTGAACGAGTCATCGAGTGCAACATACCGCAAAGATTTTATGTTTGTTTGCGTTGATGACAGTTTTTGTTTACACGACTGTTTGTGAAAGTTAACAAATTTGCTTGATATATATTTTAACTTTGACCACAAATGCGTAACCTTTTTTGAACTCTAGGGTCACACCTTGAACAAACTTAGTTCTTCATACCCTCAAGTTACTACATATCAAATCAAATCACGTTAAACAAACCTAATTCTCCAAATCCTAGAATTACTACATATCAAAGCATTAAAATCTAGGCCTTCTATTTTATTAGAAATTTTTAAATGTTTGGTCAACTTTCTCTCCTTTTGGTCCCAAAGTGACGGCCCCTGGGAGTCAGGACCCTTCATTTGAACAAATCTGACCTCCTTTCCCCAAAGGATGACTTCTATTTAGTTTGAATGAAACTGGTCCACAAGTTAATCACAAAATGCGTAACCTTTTTGAACCTAAAGTCATACCTTGAACAAACTTAATTCTACATGCCCCAACGTTGATACATAACAAAGCATTAAGCTCAAGACCGTCTAGTTGAAGAGAGGAAGATTTTTAAAACTCTAAATTAATTGTCTCTATAGCATCCATTAATGACGTATGCTTTGAGCAAGATCTGGGATTCGGAACGGGGTTGTCTCGCACATAATGTTGGCTCTTTTCTCTTATACATATCATATCTATCGGAGGCATGTTTCAGATTGCATTTTTGAATTGGTAATTTTTTCCCAAACACTGGGTGCTGATGCGTACTGTACATTTCATTTTCATCTCAACAAATTGTGTTATACATAGAACATTTTAAGCTGATTCAAACCGTCCGTCAATATCTGTTTATGAGAGAGAAGCTCGTCTGAGACTTCATGTCTAGCTACACTGGTCATCAATGGACACGCTAGTAAAAATATTGACAAATTCCTGATGAACAAAAGTTCAAGAAGTCGTTATAATACAAAAATATCTCCGATAAATATGATACTTATAAGAGGAAAGAGCCAATACTCTGTGTGAGACATTCCCACCTTCACAAATAAAACACGTTGTCATGTCATGAATTGGTGTGTCATGTGTTGGTTACCTTCGATTTTTTCAATCTTAGACTTTGTAAACCGAAGATATTTCTCTGACCGTAAAAAGTTTTTAATGTTCACACAACACCAAGAATAAGAACAAAAGACTTCTATTTGTTGTAAATATAAGTTTGCTTTTTCTTTTCCGTTGATCTAGCACTTGTATTTTCTACATTGTAAAAACGTTAAAGTCATTAGTCAATGTTGGATTTAATTCACACCGTTTACATTTAATCATTATCAACTTTAGAACCCAATCTGCAGTGGGCAATTAAACAATTTATGCTGAAAACAGCCAGCAACGTCATATTATGCACGTATCTCCTGGAACATCTTTCGCCGTGTATATTAGAACCTTGTTATAGTTCTTTAAACTAAACTACGTCATTATATGACCTTGGAGATACATGCATAGCAGTTTGTCTGACACAGCTGTTTGATCGTTGATTTACGTTCACAATGGCGACATGCAGAAATGTATTTAACACTTGCTGAACGTTTATCTGTCAACACTCAACAATTGTTTAAACAAGATTTCATCAGTAAATCAAATATTTGCCACGTATAACTGAATCTCTTGAATAATTGCTGGATAACATCCATGTCAACAAACTTTAAAAGCTGTTATTGTTAAATCTAGATCAATATTAAATCTATGCAAAGTGAAAGTAAACACAACCACAACATAACTACATTACTGGATGTTATGTGATTGTCTGTATCAATATTTGACATGTAGTTTGTAGAAGTATGTTTATTCATGAGATGTTCTTTTTGAAGTTTGTCAAATTTTAAAATTAAATACGCATCGACGATGCATGTAAAATTTGGAATTCAAAGTCAATTTACCTTTAAAACATAATTGATCGCCGTTAACATTAAAAACCAAACTGTTGTCTGTTTACACTATCTTCGATAATGCCCCTATGAATGTTACATTACATCGTAGCTTTTGATTGTTTAGAAACCGTTGTTCTTTTAATGTGTATCTAGAATTGTGAACTTTAAGTGATGCTCTTAGAACCAATTAACAGACTGGTTTCACTTTCAAATCATAAAAAAAAAGCAAATGCATTGAGTCTTGTATTAAGTGAATAACGTTTATTATATCCCCTGCAGGCCCATTAAGTCGTTATACTTTGTTCACCGTTGCCCAGTTACTCACCTAATGTATTTGACGTGAGTAAATAGGCATAATGCTTGCATAACTGTCACGTGATATATACCATCAAATTATTGCATTTCTGATACGAGAATAGCATTTTAGTCCATAGTTAAAGTAAAAGTCAATAAACATATTTGAAATATATTATCCATTGAAATGAAACTTAGAATTGACGTATTGCAAGTTTTCTTAGTTATTCGTAATCGTTTTTGAATAACCAATATATCAATGTGTGTGTGTGTGTGTGTGTGTGTGTGTGTGTGTGTGTGTGTGCATTCATTGTTATATACAAAATGCAACCAAGATCAAACATTGGATCCATCGCAATAAACAAATCGTAAAATAAAAGACTTGAACTTAACAGCAGAACAGTAAGAGCATAGTAAGTGAGTTCTATAAAACAGAAGAAAAACAAAAAAGAGAACCGAACACTCTTTATTTTAAGGTGTACAAGCATATATAATGCTCCCTTCATTATCTTTTTTATTCGTAGCATAGAATTGTCGCTTTTGATTGTTCGTACTGTAACAACACCATGATATGTTGTCACGTTGTCTGCGGGATCATTTACCAATAATGTAATGTACTTGTTATCATGGATTACTAGTCTTGAAGATTGTTGTGATGTCAATTCAATTCCTTTCATTCTGGAGCTGGATTGTTTGATGCAGCTATTGTTTGTTTGTCTTTGTTTCTCATTCTGTTGTTCCACTCACACTGTTTTTTTGTCTTCTGAAAGCAAGAAGAAGAAATATGACCAACAAGGCAAAAATATTATGGAAGTTAGCCACTAAAATAAGATATGATTACGACACAACTAACCAGTACCAGAATGAACTTGTGACCAGACATGAAATATGATATCTAAATCAGTAGACCTGAAGTGATGTTTTTATGTGATATGGTGTAACCATTGCCAAAGGATTCAATCGTCAATGTTTCATTTTATCTCTGCATTCTTCTATAGATCTTCTAGTTCTAGTAACAGATCAATCATGTATCTAAGTGTTCTGTGTAGTGTGACAATGTGTGAACACTCTATGTAATATGTAACGATTTTAGAAATGCATGTCTTTTGTGGCCTTGACATAGTCAAAAAATGTTAAGACTAAGAACGTTCAATAACGTTATAATTGAATAGGTAGATCTTGTGCCTAAGATCAAAATTCAAAAAAGAGAAATTGAAACAGGCGAACAAAGATATGAATAAAAGCAACAACCAAACTTATACTCTGTGTAAGAGAACTCATCCCATGTTCCAGATCTAGCTACGAATCAACCGTCATCAATTTACGCTCAAGAGAAAATTTATTTATGACTATAGAATAGACAAGACCTCGCTAAATGGTCTACCCAAGAATCATAAAATCAAATACAAGGCATTGATTTGAACAAGAATAGAGTTTCTCATTCTCGCAGATAAAAGATAAGGAATAAATGTGAAAATGTTAAGATTTGGTCATCTTTGTAAATAAGATATATAATTGTACCGTTTTTTGAGGTTTTGATATGGTTTTCAGAACTTTTGTTTAATATGTAGGCTTTTTAAATAAGATTCCACTCATCCTGCTTTTTTTTTAGATCGTTTGACAAGTGACCTTATGCCTT